>JAUCMT010012816.1:0-21722 GCA_032357475.1 Enteromius thamalakanensis | reverse complement strand
AAAGGACTCGAAGGCGATTGGTCTCTCATGCGAGATCCCATATGTAACGTCTCCGTTCCCTCCTTCAGGGAACGTGGGTTACCGTTGTAACCTTAGACATTTTCTGTAATGCTCATTTGAAATATCTCTAATGTTTTACATTTTTGGAAAGGATTTTTGATGAGCTCAGGTTTGTCTACTCAGAAAGTCATTTTGTGGTTGAAAATCAGAAGACTACAATACCTAGCCCATAAGTCAGCTGGCTGAAGGCAGCCTGGGCCATGCTGATAACATGGGCTTTTTGCTTCTGTTCTTGTGAGAGTTTTATTGCTCCTCTTCTTCTGTATTAGTTTTTGTATTGAGGACATTTGCTTTTCATCACCGGCATTGTACACTTTTTTTTTTAATTGAGGTCAGAAATAAGCAAGCTCAAACTAGATTATCTTCACTGGAATGACACAAATGTTGATCTTATTTTATGTGACTCTCGTTTTATTGGTCAAATCAGGATTTATCAGTAATATAACAAATTAAATAAATCTCTTCTTTCAGTTTTACTTATTTTTAGACTCCCAAACAAGATCATATATAAAACACAAGACAATAAATCCTCTTTGTAAGCCTTTCATGTATCAGTTTTTTTTAAGTTTTTTAAGCTGCTGCATTGTATTTTAATTTTGATATGTGGATAAATGCATAAAGCACTAAGGCTAATCTTGCATGTTAATCGTGTCAAGATATGACAATTAATCTCTCAAAGTAAATCTCTTCACCACATTCATAAGGTCCAGGGAGAGAGAGTACAAAATTTAGCTAATGTGATTTTCTTAATCTGCTTCTATTTGTTCTGGCTTGATAAGGTAAAGTTGGTGACTGAATGTTTAAACTCGTTTGAACGTGAGGCTAGCAAGATTTACATTGATTGCTTGTTGTGACCCAGTCAATTATAAGTGTGGCGTCTATGCGCCCCAGGAAAGCATCCAGGGCGCGATTCCAGTCCTCGCGGGTCGCCGAGATCGGTGACATCACACCTCCCGTGATAGAGTCCTCACCTGTCCTCTTCACCAGCGAAGACCTTCGTCCCTCTGCTACGGCGAGTGACCTTGTCTTGATCAGCCTTAGCGAGGAAGAGCTGCAAAAAGAGAGCATGTTGCATGCAGCGTCAGACGCGGATGAGCTGTCAGGCTCTGGAGACCCCACCCCCTCTAGCTCAGTCAAAGCTGGGATGGACACCGAATTGTTCCATAGCCTTTCCAAAACAGTCAGGGAGCTGGAACTCGATTGGGCTCCGCCTCCACAACCTTGAGAACGCGCCATTCCCGGGTTATCAAATTGGGTTATGGGGCTAATAAAACACGGTTACACTCTTGAGATGGCCGCCCTTCTCCAGCATCGTCCACACTTCAGTAGCGAGCCGCACCGTTCATGTGCTGCGCGCAGAAGAGCTTCTCTTAAAGGGGGCGATACAAATTATTCCCCTGTCAGAAAGAGAAAAAGGGCATTACTGGTAATCTATTGAATAAACAGAAAATATACATAACAGATCAGCAAACTAGACGTTTTTTATTATATAAACAATATTACAATTTCTATTATTAATAATTGGCGGCCCCTGCAATACCGGCCTGGCTGCTTTCACTGGACCTGAAAGATGTGTGCTTTCATGTACAAATAGCCCCTCATCACAGGCCATTCTTGAGATTCACCTTCGAGGGGATTGCATATCAATACATGGTCCTTCCCTTTGGCCTCTCCCTAGCCCCCCCATATGTTTACAAAGTGCATAGACACGGCCTTATCCCCTCTGAAACTGATGGGTATCCACATGTTTAGTACCAATTATCTCGACGATTTAGCTTATCATGGCAAAATCGCGAGCCGAGGCGGAGAGACACAGGGACATTCTCCTCGGGCTCAGAGTGAATTTAGTAAAGAGCAGGCTTTCAGAAAATGGACACTCTCAAACAACCCAGTTAAACCCAGTTTGACAGGGCGAAAATAGATCTTTTTGCCAGAACTGGCCCAGCCTACTACTCTATGCGCTTCCCCCGATGGCTCTGATACCATAGGTCATCAGCCGTGTCAGGGAAGAAGGTCACAGACTACTCCTGGTAACGTCCTTCTGGAGGATCCAGCCGTGGATAGCAGACCTACAGGTGATGCTGGCAGCAGACCCATGGCACATTCCCCTTAGACAAGATCTTCTTTCTCAGGCCCAGGGCTCAGTTTGGCACCCACAGCCCGAGCTGTGGGCTCTTCATGTATGGCCGCTCGACGGGAACCTATTTGCCTTCCAAAGAAAACCACCATTACAATATGTAATATGTACAATATGTACGAAACACCATTTCACAGGCAAGAGCCCCATCTATTAGACACACTTATACTCTGAAAGGGGCTGTGTTTATGTGGTGGTGCGCAGAGTGCAGTGAAAACCCCCACAGTATGTGACATATCAGTGATATTGTCATTTCTGCAACACCTGCTGGCGTTCCCAATCCACTATTAAGGCTTACGTGGCGGCTATATCAGCCCATCACAACTTTATAGCAGGTCAGACAGTGGGTAAGGATATTTGAATTATCCATTTTTAAAGACACACTAGATGGCTGAAGCATTTTCGCCCTCGCACCATCCCTAAGTGGGATCTGCCTACACTATTAAGTGCCCTAAGAGGAGCGCCCTTTGAACCTCTGCAAACGGCTACAGTGAGGGCAAACTTAAGACTGCACTGCTATTGACACTGGCATCTGTTAAGCAAATAGGCGACCTGCAAGCGCTGTCTGTGAGCCCGCCTGCCTGGAATTCGGGCCAAATGACTCTAAAGTCACCCTGAAATCGAGGCTATGTGCCGAAGGTGCTCTCCACATCGTTCAGAACGCAGGTGATATCCCTCTCGGCTCTACCCCCTAGCGAGGGCCAGGACTTTAACCCCTCTGCCCTGAGTGTTTTAGAGCCTACATTGAGCTGCCTTTTGGCGATATAACCAGCAGTTTATTTGCTTTGGCGCCCACGTCAAAGGGCTACCAGTCTCTAAGCAGAGGCTTTCTAAATGGGTCGTAGACGCTATCCGACTGGCATACTCTTCATTGGACCAGGAATGTCCTGTAGGAGTAAAAGCTTACTCAACTAGAGCCACTGCCTCGCCCTGGGCGTGGTCTATTGGAATTACCCTATCAGAGATCTGTGGAGCAGCTAGCTGGTCCTTACTGTCCACTTTCACCAGTTTTTATAATCTGAATGTCCCAGCTTTGCATCTCAGGATCCTCTCTGCTAAAAGGGTTAAAATATCTAGTTTGCTGTGCTTGGCCACTACATCGTCAAACCACGAACTTAGGCAAAAAGCCTCTAATGAGAGAATGTCAGTCAGCTATTTGATCGCTGAAGCGCTCAAACAGCAGACACGGACTGATAAATTCTATTGTTTTCATAGGCTTTCCGCGTTGGCAGCTCAGTTGCCCAATGCGTGATCAGCATCATATTTAAAGGGTTAACTGTCAACCCTCTGGAGTCCAAGGTGATTTTGGGGCCCTTGAGATGTTTTGACATGCTCTGATATTTGTGCCTTTTTCAGCTACTTAGAACATATTATTGTCCAACCTGTATTTTTCTTGTAATCAGCACAAACGGGTCTACAACAATGTGTGACCAAAAAGACTTTATATGTTTGCATTTTTTAGGGAAAAAATATTATGCGTGGTTAGTAGGTTTTGTGAAAATAAATCTAGCTGAAATAAGGCCATAAAACACATACAGAACATTTGTTTACAAGACTTTTTGAGAACTGTGGTAGTGGACTAGTGTTTTTGCTTCAAAATGATGTGAAAATGATCTTTTTTACTTGCTCACAGAAAACAGTACAGTGATTAACACCTGTTAGGCAGTGATTGCCTCCCACTCTAGAACTCCTATGTCACTCTATAACTTCATTCCCCATCATGCAATTCACCTTAATTTCACATTACACCTGTTCCTTTTTTACCTTGTTTCCCCCGTCACTCAGTATAAATACAGCGCCCTCACTCTCACACAAGTTTTGTATTGCCCAGGCAACATCTCTGGGCGTTCCCTACTTTGTTTTCTGGTTTCCCGTGTTTTCGATTTGGACTGTTATTTCTTGTGTTATTGTTAGCTGCCTGGTTCATACCCCCTGCTCTGTTTATTGATTACGTTACTGGATAACCCTCATTACTTTGTGTCCCGATATTTTGATCCTGTCTGCATAACCACAAATAAAGATGTTGCAAATGTATCCGCTTGTCTCAGTCTCCTACGTTACAATTGTATTAATTTCAGTTTTTTATTTCTCCTAACAGACAACCAACAGTCCTTAAGCCATTATTAACCGACAGGGTAATGTGAAATTACAATTAAATTACATTCAAAATGACACATGGCTGTCACCTATTAAAAGTACCTAAATTAGTTTCCAAGTGTTTACTTTATGCAAGCAAAAAGCAGCAGAACGATTCACATCCCATTTTGTGCGAAAAGAGAAAAACTTAACATAGTTATATATAAAAGAAACAGACCCATATGACAAATATATTTTTCTTACGAATTAATAAATTAACATAACTATAGAAAAAAAAAACTGCACCAAATACGCTTTTGAGCGGCCTCCAATTTGTTTCCTTTATTTACAAAACACAGCTGTTTATTGTGAATGTACACAAATAAAATAGTTTAATAGTTCTAATAGTTTAGAAAAGTATAGAAAAATGTCTTATTGTTGAACGAGTATTGTAACATGTTTCCACTTTTATAATGGAAAAGAAAAAAAATAAATAAATTAGGCCTAATAAATTTAAACTTCAAAGTATTAAAGTATATACGAAGTATTAAAGTATTGAATTAAGATATGTTTCAGAAGTCACACTTTTTTTCTCACCATATATATCATTTTAGATACAATAATACGAATATGATTATGAGAAATGATTATGAGAATATGACTAGAGAGTGCGTTAACTTGAGCAACAACACGAAAACAGACGCTGCCAATTGTCCTTGCTGAAGTGTGTAACATGACTTGTGTTATGTGCAGGTGCGCTGTATCGCATTCAAACCAGTAGGTGTCAGAATGGTATACAGTATGTTTCTCATCCAACCGCAATCAAATTTACTCTACCCAGACGACATGATTTATCTGGATGTTTGTTTGTTTGTTTATTTTGAACTATGACAAGCCGGAATGAAAACAAGCCAGAATGAAATGTATGGACTTTCCTGGCAGTGAACTCACAAAAGACACTCATACTATTTAACCAATTAAATTTTAATCGCTTGTTAATCGTCAGTCAATCATAACCCACTGTGGTTGTGCCTACTGGGATGCTGACATCAGTGCGAGCCCAGCATTAGAGTTACAACGGAGAGATGGGCTGTATCTGAAATCGCCCCTATACACTCGGCAGCCAAGATGGCATTGTAGAAAGACGGGTTTGTAGGAGCTCTTACAAATTTTGCTCAGATATCAGGTTTTATAAAAGTTTATGTTCAGAACTAACTGGAAGACACAGTTTATATTATAAATTAAGTAACATCTTTTAATGTTTTTTTTTTTCACCTTTGCATTTCTTTTACTCTATTAAACAGATAATTATTTCTCTTGAATTTCAAAGTAAAGAGGTGAAGGTGAAGAAGTGAATTCATTTAAAGAAAAAATCATTGTGCAGTGATTGTTAAATTGTCTAACTAGTTTTCCGTGAATTCAAGATCATTTATTTATTGATTTATAATTTCTCTCATTACTGAAGCAAATTTTTTAATTATTATAAAGCAGCAAGTAAACTCTGCAAAAGCGACAGTCCTTCACTCAGTGTCTGAATTCACTCAGTTGTTTTCTTTCACTCCTTCAAGTGAACTGACCGAGTGGACTTATGTAGGGAATCGCGAATGAGGGTATAGGGGGCAATAAAGATTACTGAATAATCATTGTTGCATTCTTCTTTATGATCAGTCTTTGTCTGACTGGAATAAATTCACAGTTATATAATATGAATAAGTAAATAAAGTAAAAATAATAAAGTAAATGAAAAAAAATACATAGAGATATACATGAAAGAGATGAAGATCAATGTGAATTAAGTGGTCTGTAACAGTGATCCAGATGTTGTGCCAAAGTTTGTTTAATGTTTAAATCCCCCAAAAAAATGCAAGGAAAAAAAAATTGTGTAATTACAAATTGCATTCGGTTGCACAAATGGTGAGTATAAACACGCCCTTATTGAGACGCAGACGTTCAGACGTTCTCATGAGGTCTATTTATCATTAGCTATAATGATAAGAGCAAGGTCAGTGCAAAGGATAGAAAGCTAGGATAGAAAGTGGCCACACAGCGTTGCTGAACAAAAATGTCTAATGACCGATTTTAAGTAAGTATGCAAAAATAAAAAGATAAACTTTAACTTGGCTAGTTAACTGAAATCAAATGATCTACTAAGCATACAGTACCTCTACAGAATCGTAACTAATAATGGGTATCAGGGCACAATCCATTATACCTGCACAATCTGTTCTGCACATAATTACGCAGTCATAGTTTAATAATCTCACAGTTTTACTACACTGTTGGCATTACACATGCAATAAAACACTATATGGTGGCATATTTTTGTAGGTTACATTGTGTTTTTCATTTTACAGTTCACGGTGGGTCTATTTTGATGTTTTTAAATGTATCCTACACTATGCATTATAATGTGTTTACATGGTTGCCAATCCAAAATAATGGCTTATTGCAAACGTCTCGGTTACGTATTGTAACCCTCAGGGAACGGAGACGTCACATTGGTGACCAACAAATAAGAATCTCGTTTCGAGATTTCCAAACAACTCTGCGTTTATGTAATCATGAAATGATCAATTTCACTGGCATACGTTGATTGGGATCAGCTGAACCCAATCACAGCACGAGTATAAGTACGTCAGCAGATCTAGCGTTCATTAGGTCTTCGCTGAGGAGCCGAGTGTAGTGTGTAGTGTTACGGCCCCTTAGTCTGTGGACCGACAAATAAGAATCCCTACCAAAACGCCATAGAGACTTTTCCTTCCAGTCCCATGTGAGAGTCTCCAACCCCCTGTGTTCGGTCTTCAGGAAGGACTCACCACATGGACCAGCACTGCACTATAAGTAACTGGATACTGGGACGTCCACTTGTAGGACGTACGGAAGTCATTCTCTTTCAAGAGTAAGACAGAGACTCACATATATCATGAATTCAATGCATATGGAATATAGGAGGAGATTAAAACCCTCAGAAATGGGGAAGGTAATTATTACCTATACCGCCAGAGATCCTCAGGGTAACACTCAGGGGTTCCCAGCCCTCTAGCGGTTCTCAAGGACACATCGCCTCAAGGGCCTGGCATCAGATGCTCCGCAACATCCGATGGCCGATGGGATCAGAGGACTCACAGTGTCTACTGATAAAGATTACTGGAGAAGGATACCAAGCCGACCGAACAGGCCCTACCATGATTCTTCAGCTCTGTTTGAAGTGAGAACACGGGAAGAAACCGGTTCAACACGAAGGCTATAGAACCTAGCAAACGTCCAACCCGCAGATCTACAGATGTCAGCAAGCGAGGCGCCACGTGCCAACACCCAAGACGAAACTATGCTTCTAGTTGAGTGAGCTCATACACTGAGGGGGCAGGGCACACCCTGAGCTTTGTAAGCCACTATCCAGGGGGCCATCCTCTGCTTAGAGCTGGCATTCCCCTTCTGCCGGCCTCCATGACAGACAAAGAGCTGGTCTGAGGTCCTGAAGCTTTGTGTCCAGTTAACCTAGCATCTGAGTGCTTGGATGGGACACAGCAACAGTAGGATTGGGTCTGCCTCCTCTGAGGGCAGCACTTGGAGGTTCACTACCTGATCTCGAAGGGAGTCAGAATTACCTGGGAATCCTTGGGGCCCGAACTCGAGGCACGAATCGTTGACCGAAAATTCCCACACATCCCCTACCCTCTTGATGGAGGCCAGTGCGAGCAGGAAGAGAGTTTTCATTGGCAAAAACTTCAACTCGACTGCTGGCAGAGGCTCAAAGGGACCCTCTCTCAATGCTCTCAGCACAAGAGAGAGATCCCTAGGAGGATTTAACCTTCTGGCTCCCCTAAGAAACCTGATGATCAGATCACGCTTACCCACGACCTTCCATTAATGGGCTGTAAAACCCTGTCTTCATATCGGTTTGAGGGACCGGCTCTATTGCTTTCTTCATCAGAAGAGTAGCAATATCTGCACGCAGGACAGGGGCATTGTCTGCATTCACCGTCGCGAAGCGAACGCCCCTGAACCTGGGAGGACACCAGGCGAACTGAATCGCATAACCGAGCCGGATAGTACGGATGGAGAGGAACCGAAAAAAAAAAACTGGAGTGGGTCCCTGCGCACCAGCACAAGCCACACCCAAGTACCAATCATCCAGCCGGGAAGGCTCAGGATGTTGTGGAGGGTTCCACTCAATCCCGACCCCCCTGGCGGCCCGGGCAAGCATAGCAACCAGTTCTGGATCAGTATCCGGAATGGTTGAGTGCCTATCGGACGCCGCTCCAGAACCAGATGCCTCATCTCCAGAGCTGTACTCTCCTCCCGATGCAGTAACCGGTCATCAAGTGGAGCTCCAAAAGTAACATCTGGCACCGTCTCCGGTTTACCAGGCTGTCCCACTGGAAACTCCATCAGTGTTGGAGTGCGTGTGACAGGGGGCGCTCCCCAAGTAGAGTTCCTCACTGTCACGGTCAGGCCAGCCCTCTCTCCTCCGGAAGCTCTGTGTAAGCTGCCAGCGCGAGCCCTGGAACGCGGAAGAGGAATAGGGACTCCCCCACCGGCCATGTAGTTGAGCCTTGTCCACAACTCCGAGATTCTTTCGTCATTCTTTGAAAAGACGTGCCAACCGTGAGTACTCTTTTAGCATTTGCTCTTTAGTGAAAGGTTGAAGCAAACAGGGAAGATGGCCGCTCAGTAAACAACTGCAGATGCAGTGCAATACAAATGTCACTGCCACTCCACTGGAACCACAGTCACTGCAACGCCGTAACACCAGCCTTGCTCCGTCGATTCGCAGGGTAGAATGGCTCAGTAACGTTCGCATGAACGTTTGGCTCCGAAACACTAATGAACACTAGATCTGCTGAACTACTTCTACTCGTGCTGCAATTGGGTTTTAGCTGATCCTGCCAATGAAGCGTATGCCAATGAAATTCATTGCCGTGTTTACATACACACAGAGTTGTTTGGACATCTCGAAGCGAGACAATAAAGCAAGAGTGTACATACTTTAAGATTTTGCAAAGTGTAATCATGATCCATGAAACCCGAAATGCACTTGCACAATAAATAACTACCACTTTCGCATTTGTCCACATGCGTTGCCATAGTATTCATAGGCGGAAACTAAGGATAACACCGATATTGCATCAGTGATAGGTGAAAACGAACAGGCATGGTCATTATTTAAATTTGGAATTTCTTTAAATTTACAAATCATAGAGAACTTTTGAGATAACGGCGGGCCTCAACAACTGCATGAAATATATAACACTGTGCAAGTTTTTTTTTGTATAATTTATTACAAAAAGCTTACATGTTTTGCTTTTTAATTCCAAACTTCGTGGGGCAGGTGACGACATCACCTGCTCAAATACTGTTAATTTGTTAAGTGCTCCACAGTGCCAATTAGTGCATTTAGTTATAACTGCTTGAGAATTAACATTTACTTCCTGCATTTACGCCCAAGTAAATCAACACAGTAAAATTGAAATAGTGTTTTTATTTTTCGAATTATAATTACTGAATTCAAAAATTTGAATGTTCATCTATTCATGCACATCCCTAACATTTACCCTAGCATGTTCATTTTAAAATACATAGGCCAGACAGAATCATAATTTATATTAATTTTCTACAGGTTTTTTACTGATGAGCATTAGCACCTATCAGCACTGTCTGCCTGTGTTCTCTCTTCTGTGATCACTGTTGTGATTCAGAGGTAATTACATATTTTAGCAACATTACATGGCCAAAACACGCTTTAGTTTATCTTTTTTTTTCAAATGGCTTTCTAAAACACAGATTAGATAAAGATTACTAAATCATGGACTATGGAGTCCTGAACTACAGAGTACTTGCTACAGAGTTATTTATATGGATTATGCCTCTCGACCACATGAGGGCAGCATTAACTCTAACTCTCTGTAAAGAAAAGGAGCAACATTCAAAGCAGAAAAAAAACTTTTTTTCTTTTCTTTTTATTGTTGTTTGTTGTGTTTCAGTCATGTCAATAGCCTCACATGGGGCTGAGGAGGAGTATGAACCTGATCCTGATTTCACTGCTGGTCTGTTTGTAACACGAAGAGACCGACAAACTGTGCAAGAACTCATTCATACTTTAAGTGAATTGTATTTAAACTTAGATGAAGAAAATGATTCCAATATACCCCTTGATGCTTTGTTTCTTCCTTTGCCCCCACCTCCCTTGCCTCCTGATGAACCAGTTTCAGATATTCAACAGACATCAGCAGACAGCCTGTTAGCCAATCACATCTCAACTCTTGAAGGGGAAGTGCAACCTTGCATGCAAAGGCTAAATAAGTGTTGTTTACACTCTGAGGTTATGAACCAATGTCGTGTATTGGATAAGCTAAATGACAAGATTGAAAAGGAATGTGAAATAGTTAAAAATGTGGTGGAACTGAGTATACGGTGATTTGGGAAAGTCAGTTGTTGACTCTATGAATTTGTAATTGTTATTGACAAAGTCTGTTTATGTCAAGTTAAACACTGTAGTGCTTTGAATATAGACGTTTAGATTTCTTTTCTGAGGTTAAACCCAGGACTCAATTGAAATGTTAATGCACATATCATTAGATACATTTTACTAAGAACATAAAGTTCACATAACCTAAAATGAGTACAGGTTACTTTTAGTAACCCATAAGGTCAAGGTCAGGGTCAATTTATTTATAAAGCACGTTTAAAACAGCCACTTGACTGACCAAAGTGCTGTACAATTGGCAAGAAAGTCAGGTCAAAAAATAAAAATATGAAGAAAAGAAGAAAAAAGGAAAAACAAATATAAAATACACAATCAAACAAGTCCATAATCAAACATGTAGATAGAGGGAAAAACACATTTAAGATGCACCATCAGACGTGTACGTAGTTAAACGTGTAGATAAAAATAAAGACAAATTTAGAAAGCGCCATCAAACAAGTAAGTTTTTAAAAGTGACTTAAAAATGGTTACTGAAGGGGCCTCTCTGACCACAGGGGGCAACTGATTCCACAGCCGGGGCCCAGCCACTGAGAAAGCTCGATCCCCTCTACGTGATAGCCTCGTTTGAGGGATTGACAAGAGATTCTGGTCGCAGGATCTTAGATTTCTTGGGGGCGTATAGGGGTGCAGTAGTTTGGAGAGATAGCTAGGCGTCAGGTTATGAAGAGATTTATACACTAGTAAGAGAACTTTGAAATTTATTCTGTCGCCATAGGGACTGTACCGCCGCTAGGGGCCATAACACCGGCTCGGCTCCTCAGCGAAAAACTAATGAACGCTAGATCTGCTGACCTACTTATACTCGCGCTGCGATTGGGTTCAGCTGATCCTAATCAGCGTATGACAATGAAATTCATTGGCGGTTTGTACACGCTGAGTTGTTTTGGCATCTCGAAGCGAGATTACTATTCGTCGGTCACCGACGTGACGTCTCCGTTCCCTTCTTCAGGAAACGAGGGTTACAATACGGAACCGAGACGTTCCCTATTGACAAGTAGTCAGGGAGTTGTATAATAGAACAGCTTAGCTTTAACTCGTCTACATTCTAAGGAGCAACAGCCAGAAATCACAATATGTTCAGATAATATTTTTGAACTGGCTTCTTTCATTTAAGTATTTTGAATATGCAATTGCTTTATTTAAATAAAATTGTGTACAAGACGTACTGTCAAGTTTCTTATGAGTGTGTGTACTCTAGCAGTAGAATCAACTACGATGCAACTAGGCGTCACACGAAATCTTCCCTAGGGCGCCAAATTGTTTAGAGTCGGCCCTGGTGAGACCAAAACGAGAGCAGTCGCACAGGTCAGGCGCTGCAGTTGCTCAAAATCGGCTGCGAAAGCCTTGATGACAACACACTTTATTCACATTAGTCAGATTTTGTGATTTAACAAGCATGATGTGCTGCCTGTTTTTTCTTAAAAAAGGTTTCTGTGTGTAATCAATCTTTATATCGAATATCTGATATTCAAATAAAACATTAATGATGAAAAGGAAGATTTGGCGATATGGTAAATATTATTATTGTATAAGAGTTAAAGTTTGGGAAAAAACTGGTCAAGAAGCCACTTTGTAAATAGATGTTGTGAGAGGCTTCACTACACTGAATAAACTGGTTATGTTTGAAAAAATGTGTTATAGCTAACTACAAAACAAAGATACAAATAATAAACGTCATTACATTACATAAAAGTCACTGCGGAGACCTATAAGTGTCCGAACTGACGGCCGTCTCTTTACTCCTCCCCTGACTGAAAGGGGCTGCTCTCGCCAGCCAGCGGCAGGCTAGTGTAGTGCATCTCGAACGCACCTAATGTTGTTCATTTGGTATTAGCACACTGTTAGCATTTAACTTAATGACTGACGTTGGATAATCAGTATGATAAAAATGTCTTTTATGCTCATCAAGGCTGTATTTAATAGATGACAAATGTAGGGGAAATTTTTTTTTATATTGTGAAATGTTATTACAATTTATTATATCGGTTTCCTATTTTAGTTTACTTACAATGTCCTTCAAAAATCCTTCTGATGTTTATTATTTTTTGCAACCTGGGATAGTTTTGTACTTGGCTCTTTAATTTAATAAAAAGTTTAAAATAAAAAGTAAGAAATAATAAAAAATAAAATGTATTCAAAATACAAAAAAGGATCATGTGACACTGAAGACTGGGGTAATGATGAAAGTTCAGCTTTACTTCTCGGGAATAGTTGCAGCCTTGATGAGCATAAAACATAATCTTACTGATCCTTAATATATTTTTTTCAGAGTGCATTTATTTCTGTGATGCACAGCTGAATTTTAAGCATCACTACTCAAGTTTTCAGGGTCACATGGTCCTTCAGAAATCATTCTAATATACGGATTCGCTGCTCTTTTCTTGTTATTGTAAAAAAAAAAAACATATGCCATTTCATATTTTTGTGCAAACACACTCACAGGCACACACACAGTTTCTTTCTACACAAACAGAGACCAACATTTTAGAAGTCTCTGCAGTGAGAGATAAGAGAGGTGAGTGTCAAACGACTCTTATATTGTTGACACAAGGCCGGTGACTCTGAAAGACACGCATGTGGGACTCTTATCAGCGTTTGTGCGCAGTCTCATGCTTAACAGAGACTCCTGCAGTCCTGATCCTGAAGAGAAAACACAGAGAGATCTTCTCGGAGATCAGCACACAGTGTGAGAGAATGAGCTAACAGCTACATTCCACCAGCGTTATGATGTGAAACAGCAAAGCGCAGGGAAACAATGATCACATTCATCACATTCATCCGTCATTTTCCTCTGCTTTTATCTCACGCTTTCTCCCTCCCCTTTCAGAAGATTTTACCTGTACCTCAAGCAGAAGTGGGCCTTTGAAGACATCTGACGTCTAAACACTTACAAACTTCACACTCAAAAATATCTGAATGCCACTGTATTAGATAACAAAATATCTGTGATCTGAACTGTGGAACGTTTTCACATTTTTTCTGCAAATTTTGCAGGCATGTAACTTTGTAACCCTTTTACTTTTGGCATCTTCATTTGTCAGGCCTTATATGGTTCACTTCCAGAGATATTGGGATCTTAATATGGTTTTAGAAGTAAATTTTTAAAATGTATAAAATACATAATTCAGTCCTAAAGATGGGGTCTCATTTAGGCTCGGTATTTAAATAGAAAAATATTACCTATTTTCGGTGCTTGAAAACCAGCTGAAACGTACTCTATTTAAATCAGAATATCTGAAGAATAATTAATGCTAGAAATGTACCTTTTCATAACAGTTGTGTAGGATGTTTAATATTTCGGCTTTCGTCACTATACTTGTTTATCTCTTATCAAAAAAAAATCTAAATCAAAACTTTCGAGCTGAAACAGAATGACCCTGTTGGGTTTGAAATGATAACGCAATGAAATGAAGACAGAATCGTATCAAATGTCCCTGTAATACGTCCTTTACACCAGGTCACTGCAGAAAACACAACTAGAGAAAAGCGCTAGCGCCATTTGAAAAGATACCTGGTTTGATGTTGTATGTGAAGCTCAGGACGATCAGGGGATGAAATCCACTTGTGTTTCAGATCTTCTGTTGAGCCAGACATGAAAACCAATCTTGTAAACAATCTTCACATGTACGGCAAGACGATGCTGATTTTTCCAGCTTTACTGAAGCACAGCTCCACCTGCTGGTTCATCTCTTCAACATATTTAACTATAGCCTATGGATGTAACCACCAGCAATACAAGCAAGTTATGTAATCAAATAACGTTTTTCAAGTAGCTAGTAAAGTAATGCATTACTTTTAAATCTTTAAAGGTCTTTACCTATGGTGGCCGAGAGAGCTCAACGCGCTGCAAACAGACAAAAAACACATGCACACTGCAAATTCTCACAAAGCAACCGAACACAGAGAGGCGCTGCAAACACACGAACGCGCTGCAAACAGCACAGACCTCAACGGAAATGTTTCAGGGGGACCTCAAAAAGTGGTCAGAGCAGAGATGTTGTAGCTGAACTTAAAAGGTAAGTTTGGTCTTTTGGATATTATTAGACTAATCTGACGAATTACACACTTAACTGTGAAACATTGTTTTAATGCTATGTTAGCTAGAGTTACTCTCAGTTGGGTTCGTCACTTTTTGAGGTCCCCCTGAAGCATTTCCTTTGTGGTCCGTGCAGTTTACAGCGCATGTGTTGTCAAACTGATGAAGATGTTTTCCTAATGTGTTGTCGTTTTTTTCTGTTTGCATGTGTTTTCTGAAGTTTTTTTTAGCGCATTGAGCTCTCTCGGCCACCGTACTTTACAGTTGCCAAAAAATACCTTTTGGGTTTTTTGTTATTAACACAAACGTATTTTAATGCATTACTTTCTATAAATAGTTATATATTAGTAAATGAGTTAAACTGGCAACATAACACAGTATTAATGCATTACTCTTAAAAATAACTTTCCCCAACAATTGCAGCCATCTGTATTAAACTGTATTAAAAATTATTTTCAACCCATAGTATGTTTCCGTTTCAATTAAAAAAAATCAAAAACATATTTGTGTTCAGAAAATTCTTATTATAATCTTATTTTTTTCCCATCTTATTACAGTTACCTTGTTTTAAGAATTAGAGAAGAAAAAAAATCATGCGTATAATTCAAGCCTCATCAAGTGGATCTTTCCTCTGTAGTTGACTTCTTGAAATGGGAGACACTTTATGCAGTTGCTTTAGGGAAAACACCGATATTTCTGTGTATCCTGCAGAAGCTGAGATCTTTCTGGAAGGAGTACACAGGATAGTGTCACTTAACCTGTAGGGGGAAAGATGAAGAAAATAACAGTTAGAATGTGGTTTCTGTGGTATGCAGCCATGAAAGATTGGCCTGTTGTGTCTTGCAAAAGTCAGTTTCTGAAATATGACAGTTTGACTAATATATGTAACTCTGCCTGCATGTGCAGGAATACATCCAGGGAATAAAGACATTGCCACAATCAGGAGTCGGATTCTGTGATAGTCATATGTAGGGGAGAAATGATTGAAAATGTATCATATTAATCAAACTATTTTCTGTTCCAGGTTTTTAACCCATTCTTTTGCTGAATGTCACTGACGACAGGAACTCAAAGGGGGTAATAGACACACACATACACACACAACACTAACCTGATGCAAGATGTCCCTGTGACACCATTGTGATTAACCAATCAGAGTTTAAGTTTAGGCTTACAATCAGTGTTTAGTGCTTGTACATCAGTGTCAGTCATCTATCATTATCAAATATGGTTTTCTCTAATTCTGTTGAAAAAGTACATAGAATCCTTTTGCGTGTGTATAGAACAGTAAGTTATGGGACCACGGCTGGACTGGGAGTAAAAATCTGCCCTGGCATTTTATGGTCCAGCCGGCCCACAGATAGATCTACCATATACAGTTTTATTCTTAAAACTATTAATCTCACCAATACAAAACAATGCACGTTTGTTTTGTTTTTGAAATTTTAAGGATAGAAGCAACTTGACACTCACTGAATCCTTGTGCCAGTAAAGCTAGGATTGAGCTCTTTTTTTCTTAAATCCAAAACTTTACTTTCACTGTTTTCGGCATGTTTAGTGCTTATTTTTAAATGTCTTATTGCATTTGAAAGACTTGTAGCATTTTTTACCATCCAGCTGGTCACACTGCAAGAGTTAGTGTTGATTACAGCAGTGCTTTTTATACTTTTCCTGTTAAGTGAATGTTTTTGCAAAATAACATAATTTCGAGAGTATCGCTGTACGAGTAATCATACACAGGCAGCTGGTAGCCCGTTACCTAATCATCCCTTTTTCATTCACACCCAATCAAGTCATTTCCCCTTCACTATAAATTCTCCCAGCTTTTCATTTTCCCGCTTCCCGCTTTTGTGCATTCTTCAGAATCGCACGACCAAAAACACATCCTCGCTGCCTTCCTCCACGAGGACCAGATTGCTCAGCCGGCCTTACAACAACCTGCTACCACTCTGACGCCAGCACAGCATCTCCTTTCACTTCTCCTCGGTCACATAACGTATACACTGCTCCCATTCACCCATTTTAGGTCCATTGATTTATTAAAAAAGCCCTATCTAACCTCCAGCGGAGGCTCCCCACCAGAGCCAGTCTCTACCCAGCCCCCGGACGATCCAGCTCCCCAGTCCACCCTGTTCCACCCATTCCATGTGTTGGCCCATCGGGCTTTTGCCCGGTATGCCAGATTACCAGTCCAGCCCTGTATGGGACATACTGTTTAGAATGTGATAAAATTACATCAGTGATTTTAGGACAACAATAATGCAGAACAGACCACTGTTTCTCATAGTCATGTCCTGTCATTGTAAACTGTCAATCATCACACTCCAAATTAACCATATTAAAGTGAAAAGATTCAGCATGCAGATGTGGACCAGACGCTAATGAGGCTTTCATCAAATCTGGGTCACGTTGATTTTCATAGATGTCTTCCATAGAGGGCTAAGCAACTGTTTGGTTACCAACATTCTTTAAAATATATTATTCTATTTCCAACATAAGAAACAAACTGATACAGGTGGGGAACTGTCCCTCTGTCGCCATCCGGTGTCACGTTTAAAGAAGGCAGGTTTTAAAATGTCAGTCAATGTTTCATTTCTCCTCAAAGTCAGGAAAAGCTGATAAAAAAGTAAACGGGGAAAGCAGGAGGGAAAATGGCAAAAAGAGATTGGTAAACGGGGAAAGCAGGAGTGAAAAGGGCAAAAAGAGATTGAGCCATCTGTCTAATCCAGTTATCAGCTTACCAAAATCACAAATTGGCTTCTCACAAATTCAGCCTATAATACACAATTTATTGCAAGTTCCTGTAAGGTCCACAAATAGACTCAAAGACTGATCAGTAGTCAGAGGTTGTGACTAACTTTTTAATCCACAGCCTCATGCTAGTCATGTTTTAAATACATGTACAGTAACAACTTAGTAAAAGTTCAAACAATAATCAGAGGTTATGCTACTAGCCCCCGATAGTTATATAACTACTGTGCCCTCCACTAATATTGGCAATATCTGAGCAAAGGAGGCTGTGAAAATAAATCTGCATTGTTTATCCTTTTGATCGTTCCTTAATAAATCACACAAATTGTTGACCACAATTATTGGCACCCCTAGAATTGTTTATGAGTAAAATATCTCTGAAGCATATTCCCATTCATATTCACAATTTTGGGCAATCCAGGGTGATGATGGACATGAAATTATCCAGCCATGGTTTCTTGTTTCACAGAAATATATATAGGAGGGAAAACAAAGGCCAAATTATCAATTAATAATTAATAATTCAAAGTATCAACACAATGAGAAAAAAACCTAATAAAATATCATTATCATTTGATTCATTCATAGATGATTAATAAAAACTAATGTTTTATAATGTTTTATTAAAAAAGTTTTATATAATAAAATATTGACATGCAGCAAAAGATAACTGAGCTTCACCAGTTTAAGTGGCCAGTTAAAGTGGCTTTAAGAAAAGAGCTAGAGCAGTGAAAATTACCATTTCCACAATCAAGTCAAATAGGCTTTTATTGTCATTCCAACCATATACAGTTCAGTACACAGTGAAACGAAATGAAACAACTGTTCCTCCAGGACCAAGGTGCTACATACATGCAACAACATAATTTATTTATTTTTAAGAACATTTTAAGTTAACCTGAAAACAATCAATTTCTGTACAAAAAGAGACAATAATAGACAACAGATGACAAAGAGCAGATCAGGTAGTAGGTATGAGCAGTTATGAGAAGGTTGTAGATCAGTGTGATTGTGCATATGTGTGTGTTTATCAGTTCAGTCCTAATGTTATTTTGGTTTGTCTGACTGATTTGTGTGTGTGTATGTTTATCAGTGCAGTGTCTTAGTTGATTGGAAATAATGAAGCATTTCCAATAAACATAAAAGGCCAGGAAACTGCCTGAAAGAGGACTTGTGTCCTCACACATTTCGAGGAGTAGAGTTTGAGTCGCTAAAGTCTCTTCAAGGAACACAGCTAGAGAACTGCAGAAAGTCTCAGGGTAAGAAAACCTTTAAAAAAGTAGTCAAACAGCACCTACATCAGTACATATTGTTCAGTACAAAATTCTCCTCACTCATCCAAAAACAATCTCCAGCATGTTCAGTTGTCAGACAGGCCTGGAACTACAAATGGGACTGGCTTCTATGATCAGATGAAACTAAAACATTTGTATACAATGAAGTTTACTGCTGTGTGTTTGATGTTGTGGGTCTATATTTCTGCTGGATGTCCTGGACATTTTGTTTAGACACATGACTTCATGGATTCTATCAAATACCAGTAGATAACAAATCAATAATTCACTGACTCTGTTATAAATCTTAAATGGGCCATGCTTGGGTCTTCCACTGGGACATTTATCCAAAATAAACACAGGAATTAGTCACTGAGCTCAAAATGAAACTTTTGCCATGACTGTCCCAGTCCTCTGACCTGATCCCTGAGTGAGGAGAATTAAAGAGGAGAACCAACATGGAGCTGGTATTCTGAAGGGTCTGGAGTGATTCTGGATGAAGGAATGCTCTCTTTTCTCTTATTAGGTGTTCTCCAAACTCTTCAGGCATTACAGGAGAAAACTCAGAGCTGTTGTCTTGGGAAAAGGACATAGCAATAGTTGGTTGCCAATAATTGTGGAAGTGTATTGGAGAAAAAAAAATGTATTGGAAAAATAACATAAGTTTTTTCCCCCACATTTTTAATTGTTCTACTTCAATGATAGGTTAGAACTTCTTGAATGAAAGTTCAAAAAGATACACAACACAGATTTATTTTTTGCTCTTTTGCTTAGATTTACTAAGGGTGCCAATATTAGTGGAGGGCACTGAATGTACAACTTGACTAAAGCTAAGGCAATAATCAGCAGTTCTGCCGGACACAAAGATAGATATTTTGTAACCAGGCTGTTTTGGGTCACCATTGACTTCCATAGTAGAAAACAAATTACCTCAAATACATTCATGTAAAACAGTTTTACTATTGACCATTCTGAGTGAACCAAGGATAGAGCATGGGTAAAGGGAAGGAAAGGGGTAAAAAGCAATAAATACATATGTGAGAAAGGCATTTTCCTGTATTTTCTTCTAGGATATAGAAGCAGATGTCTGTATGCGTGTGTACTGTCCTTCTCAGATGATAAAAGTGTCTGAGGTTCTAAAATTCTGTAATTCTCTTAAAATCTATGTATCCAATAATGACTTAGTGAATTAGTGACTTTAACAAAGGTTTGTGTGTGTGTGCAGAAAACTGTTAACTACAAATACATCTGTGGAGGAGAGATTTTGTCTCAAATTTTGTCTTGTGGAAATTACAATTTGCTTTAACAACATTTACTTTGATTTGTGAATTGCGTATGCGTTTCTGTTTCAGTTCTTTCACTACATCAGGTTTCCTTTAAAAGAAGATTAACTATAGCAGCGAAGTGAGACATAAATCACACCTGAGCTGTGAATGCCAATCAGATGTCAAAAGCTCCACCTCCTCACAACACACACCTGGAAGAGATCCTGTCAGTGTTTTCTCAATCCTACACAAGAGCATTTGGAAATGAAAAGGAAAAACTTCAAAACATATTCATAAGAAGGACTCAGAATAGAGGTATCTCTGCAGGGCTTTGACCTCTGTTTTCTTTATTTCTGAAGCGAACATTCAGAAAGTGAAAGTACCAGTGGGCGTCTGAACTCGTTATAAACAGCCAAAATGGACTCACTGTGGAAGAACCTTCTTGTCCTGTGTGCTATGAAATCTTCAAGGCTCCTGTGCTTCTGTCCTGTAGTCAGAGCGTCTGTAAAGTGTGTCTTCAGCAGTTCTGGAAAACTAGAAACACTCAGGAGTGTCCCGTCTGCCCGAGAAGATCCTCAAAACAGTAGCCACCAACCTTGCTTTAAAAAACCTGTGCGAGCCATTCCTCAGGGACAGAAGAGAGAGCTCATCTGAGGACGTCTGCAGGTCTCACAGAGAGAAGCTCAAGCTCTTCTGTCTGAAGGATAAAGAGTCTGTGTGTTTAGTTTGCAGAGATTCACAGAAACACACCAATCACTCATTCCAGCCCATTGATAAAGTTGTTTCTTCTTATAGGTATACTACAGTTTCTTCTTTTCATAAATGCAAGGAGCAATAGATATTATTCACTAATGGTTTCCCCATTGCTGTAACACTAAAGGAACGTTTCTAGACTCTTAAAATAAAGATGCTTGAAAGGTTCTTCACAGCGATGGCATGGAAGAACCATTTTTGGTTCCACAAGCAACCATTCAGTCAAAGAACCACCTCTTTCTTATCTGAAGAACATACTTTCTCCACAATGCCTTTATTTTAACATATTTGTGAAGAATTCAGTAATCTTTTAATTTCTAGGAGGAACTTAAAACAGCACTGAAGTCCTTAGGATAAAAACTCAAATACAGAGAAGAGATTAGAGGAGAACACCGTAAAATTATTCAACACATAAAGGTAAAGATTCATTTTTTATTTATTTTATGGTATTTTTATTCATTACCGAAATATGGAAATACTGAATATTAAAGTAAGCTAAATTGGTATCATTTTGTACTAATTATGAAGAAAGAGAGCTGAAATCTGATGAAAGACATAGCTAATGAAGTAAGTCTGTGCGGAAGTATACTGTACTTCAGGTACACTTTAAATATCTTGCGTTTAAAGACATAATTATTATTTAGTATTATTTTAAGATATTAATTAAAGATCATACAATCCTCATAAATAGTGACATTTAAATACATTTTTTGACAATAACATAGTTTGGGTGAATCGCTGGACGAATCGCCCACAGCTGTTAGCAATCAGCCAATCAATTTCCTTGTTACGATCACCCAATCAAACCATTTACATTTACATTTACATTTATTCATTTAGCAGACGCTTTTATCCAAAGCGACGTACAAGTGGGGAAACAGCA
>JAUCMT010012777.1:0-21735 GCA_032357475.1 Enteromius thamalakanensis | reverse complement strand
TATCTATCTATCTATCTATCTATCTATCTATCTATCTATCTATCTATCTATCTCTCTATCTATCTATCTATCTATCTCTCTATCTATCTATCTATCTATCTATTTATCGGGCATTTTCTTTGAGGAAGCAAGGGAGGCAGTGTCTCCTCAAAATATTGGACGAGAAAATGATAGTACAAAAAAAAACAATGTCAGTATTACAAAATATAAACAGAAAAAGTATATAAATCTATGATTTTTTCTAAAGAAACCAACAGAGACACCTGCAGGTAAAGTTACAGCAGGAGTCTGCATCTCTCTCGCCTCCCCTGAGCCCATTGACTTTTAACAGACCCCCTAAAGCATGATGGGAGTTTGGTGGGAGATGCATACTGTAGCAATGCAGTGTCTTCATTGCAATATGTTTGAATATGTATGTTTGGCTGTGGTTGGTTTATGTGATAAATACCTCCTCGTGTGTTTGTGAGCATTCCATATGAACCATATAATGACATTAATGGGAATATTAAATGTAGACAACTCGCACCCTTAGATATAACCATTTTATGAGGTCAAAATAAGACTTAATATGATCTGTGGGAGTTTTATTAATCAGCTTCGATGGAAAAACTCAAAAATAACAAAAGTTGACAATTAAAAATGATAGATGAACATAAGTTCACAAATATTTTGTTTTAATTGTTAATACCTTGAGTTATTAATTTGGAATAAATGTAAATGCTTAAAATTTCTTGGCTTTAATACATAGAATATTGATTATTGTTATTATAAAAATCTAAAATATTTAAGTAATGCTTATTTAACCAAGAAAATGTGACTCTGACAACCGTTTGCTTGTTCGTTCGTCAAAAGCCGTGCATTCCTTTTTTCGAAGGTATGACATTGGTTGGATGATCGTTATTTAGGAAATCTAAAGAGAAGCTGTTGAAAGCAATCTTAAAGTAAATTCCCAAATATGATTATTTTGTCATATACAGCTTTTCACAGCTGAAATCTCCCCAATCTTCATTTTCATCTTCTTTTGCTATTTGTTTTTTATTCCTAGATTGTTTGATGCAATCCTACATTGAGTGAAGGCGTGTTGTAACTGATCAGAGTACAATGGATAAATATTTGTTTATAAAGATTAATCAGAAGTAACCTGTTTTTTGATTTGTGTTTTGATTTGTTTCAGTGAGATTAGCTTTATTTGTTTATAAATTTCACACCACAACACACTTTGTTGGCTCCAGATTGCAGGTGTGCAAACATCAAATGAATTATTAATTTCTCACCTATAGAGGAAGCTGAAATGAGATGCAGCTTTCACTCTATTCCCTGGTGCTGCAAGCATCTGACTGAAAGTCCTTGGTGTATTTACCTTTAATATATCACATTGTATTTCTGTTCACGTACAGCATGTTCTGTTGGGTGTTGTGGCGGATTATCTCTGAATTCAATCACACAATCGCACAGTGGTGTTATGGTTTGTTTTAACTCGTGGTTGCTAAGTAACCTCTCTCACTATCTTTTATGTATCATTCAGTTCACTCTCTCCATCTTTCTCTCTTTCTTTGTTTGAGACACAAAACCAGCTAAGCTTTATTGGCCTGACCATGGAGGATTACAGTTATTGCAAAGCATAAAGGTGACTGGTACATAGTGGGTATGGCCAAAAAAAAAGTAAACATGAAGTTGCACATGGGAATAAAAGAATAAAATTAGGTTAAAACAGGACTAAAATTTGTTTCTGGGTGGTCTCTGAATCTTTACAATGTCCCTTTTAATTTTTTTCTTAGTTATGCAAATATTTACTTTCCCTCAAGTACAGTAGTTCCAAACCTGTATGAATTTCTTTGCTAGGCTGAACAACATAGAGCCCTTAAATTTCATCAAAAATATCTTAAATTGTGTTCTGAAGATGTAAGAAACATCTTGGAACAACAACAACAAAAGGGCGAATGACTTATGGATTTTTGGGTGAACTAACCCTTCAATAAATTTGTGAGAACTTTGCCAGAACATTAGCCAAACTTAGCTGAGATGCTTCAGGCATGAATTAGTGCACCCAAATAATGAAAACTGTGTCATTTACTTGCATACTGTTCCAAACATGCTAAACACAAAAGAAAATATTTTAAAGAATGTTGTGATCCAGACAGCTGACAGAGGCCACTGATGGAAGCCAGTCACTTCTGTCTACTGTCTGGATTGCAACATCTTTGAATAACATGGAAGTCAAAGTGGAAAGATACAAATTCACATGTTAGGGGTGTGTACATTATTACAGAACTATCCTTTTCATGACTTTATTTATGTAATTTAGGGTTTTAAAACATTTGAAAATAACTGCAAGTAATCTCTTTTGTGCATTTTTTTTAAAATATCTTTTGTGTTAATTTTCTGGATTTCACAGTAGACATCACTGGCTAAAACAGTAAAGTCAGTTCTGAAGGTTATACAATTGTGGAAAAATGTGAAACCCTTTCTGAAAAAAATACTTAGACCTATAGGCCATTGTACCAAAGTCTGCAATTATCAGAGAATTGACCGAGAGGACCGCTACAGCACTGCCAAGAACTGCAAAGCTCTGAAATGGGACAGACTGTCTAGACATCAATGATTTCTTCTTGAGCGTTGAACAGATTCAGGCTCTTTTTTTTTTCTGAGAAAGGCCAACTCTGACAGAGTTTTCTGGTAGTTATGTAACAACTGAAGTTTTGCAGGATGAGTTATGAGAGCAAAATTGAGCTTTTCGGTACAGCAGATTTGTAAAATCAAGCACACGGTATCACATTCTGCTTTTTGCATGCATATTGACATAACTACTGAAGTTGTCTTTTATTTTCCACTTTGCAGTGACTGTTGGTTTAATGTAAACGTCATTCAGAACATCTATTACATGTATGACATGTAAGGGGATATACACACACAATTAAAATGACTTATTTTTTGTATGTCTCTGGCTTGCTTAGTTGGGGACACCTGATTTCCAGTGATTATTGTCATCTTGACTACAGAGACCGTCTCTGCATTTGATAAATAAAGTTTAATTCTCGTCATAATACATTACCATTACTCTGTTGTTCTATTTGACAATGTTCAGTGCTTTGCTACAACCTGTATTGTTAAAAGCGCTATATGAATAAAAGTGACTTGACTTGACTTGTATGTGTGTGGTTTTATAAAAATATGTACGTTTTTACATGCCTTAATACTACATGTTTCGCAGCAGTTTCAAAGAGTAATGTTCAAATACAGGTTCAATATACATGACCCCTGGCACATTTTTATCACGCTGATGTGGGTATGTATTGTGGCGGTTCAAAATTAAAATATCCGTGGACTGCTGGTC
This sequence comes from Enteromius thamalakanensis, assembly GCA_032357475.1. Classification (NCBI taxonomy): domain Eukaryota; kingdom Metazoa; phylum Chordata; class Actinopteri; order Cypriniformes; family Cyprinidae; genus Enteromius; species Enteromius thamalakanensis. Next base: position 18,401 of record JAUCMT010012777.1, on the reverse strand, counting down.
AGCCAACAATGAAACACCATGACAACAAACAAGGGTGGCGGAGACATGAGTGGGAACTGTGACAACATTTAAGATGGACGCATGAATGAAAACAGACACGAAACATACACACACAATTTGCAGGGAGCTGGATTGCCATCAGCAGGCTGGCACATCCAGCTGATCATGACAATTATGTTGGAATTCTGCCTTACACCAAATCTAACCCTGAACTTACTCGATAGTGTATTTGCTGATGCAACCGTGCCATTTCAACTTCCTATTTCACAGATTTGAACTGTTTTGTCGAATCGTAGTTGCACAGGATTCAAACCGGAGCTCCTCATTTTCAAGTACATCTCTGTACTCCAGAGCTACTGAACAAAACTACCATCTTTAAAAACCCATAGATATGAAGCTGGATATGTGTGATGCTAACGTTCAAAAGCATATGTTTTCGAATATATCAACATATTAATTTTTTTTTTTAAGCCATAACATGATATTCTTCAAGCAATTGTGTGAAAATTATGCTTTATCTATCAAAAAAAACTAAAAGGTTTAAAAGTTTTACTGCCTTCAGTGCCTACATCGATATGTACTTGTTGGTACGTATTTCGTGTCTCACTAAAAATGCACCAAGGTATGTTTATGCCATGAGACCAGGTAGAAAAATACCTAGTAAAAAAATTGCCTGTCATGGTTGATTAGTATAAGTTGATTTCATCTGCGTGGCAGTTTGTGACTATATCACAAAATTGTGATTTTATCTATTTATTCTTGTCAGGGACACAATTATTTAGTTATTTTCGTAAGTACAGCACGTTCTTAAAACAAGGATTCCATTGGATGCTTCCATTCGTGCTGGACTTACGAAAATAGAGAAATAATTGTGTCAGTGCCACAGAAAAAAAACGTGCGACTGGGATGTGATTTGTCAAAGCTTTTAAAATGTATGTTCTGTTTTTTTTAAGTCGTGTCTGGCTTGGATGTGGTGTAGGAAGAAAACCCTGGTGCAACAGAAAACTCATTCAACAAACCATTCAGTCTGAGCTACTGTATACCACACACACACACACACAATCACAGATCCCATGTGTAACTCATGGTTTTTAGAAGAATATTCAAACACATATAAACACTCACTCTCATCTCTGAGCTAACTGAATCTGTCACAGGAGCAGCTCTAACAGACCGCTGTTGTTGCCTGTTCTCCTCTATTAGCGGCCTTAGAACACAGCGTTCCAGTGAGAGCACACTTTTCCTGGCTGTCTCATTTAGTCTATAATTACTGATAATGTTCTCAGAGGCAGCTCCATTTTATGACGCACACTGGTGGCAGGGCTAAACAAATTAAAGAGGGGGTGGTGGGTGGTGGGGCAGAGCAGTGTAAATCAACATGCAGAAGATAAACAGCAGCGATGAGAGCCGTATCTGCTCCAGAGGGCTACGACTCACTGTCCAGCTGTGTCACATTGGGCCCCATTGATGTTGGTTAAATAGCCTCTGGTTCTGACCTGGAAGAATCACCCCGAGATTTATTGCTAAACCATTCCAGTTTGTTACTTCATTGGAACATATTTGAAGACGTTTAGCATTACATCACTTGATCACCTCTGCAGTGAAATGGGTGGCGTCAGAATAATAGTCCAAACAGCAGTAAAACTTTATAAATAACTATGAGTCATTATTTAAGCATTAATAATAAGTTCCTTAATCATTTGTAAAGCATTATTCCTACATTAAATAAACATCCTTATCCAGTTTATAAACACAGCTATAAATTCTTTATTCTTGGTTAATAAGCATATATATACACTATACTTATATTTTCATAATTTATTAAGGGTCAGTTAATCACACATAAATTACTCTTTATATAAAATTTGATTAAATTTAAAATTAATCACTGCAATGTCATACAAAAATTATAATTCCTGCACACCTCCAGAAAACATAACCGTGCAATAAAATTAAACTAGGTCTGATATAAAAAATGCAAAGATTGCTGAATACAAATTTCCCAGTAGCAACACTGGATAATAAAATACACCCTTTTTTATAAAACAATAATAATATAAAATATTTTAAACCTATCAAACTACCTCAGTACTAACTTCTAAACAATAGAGAACATTGTTTTATATTCATTTAAGTGAGCCTTTAAATCTCATGTGTAAATGCTTTACAAGGCATAAATAGTGTGCACTTTAGATGAGCTCACAAAAACAGTTAACTGACAGCTATAGTAAATGTATTATAACTACCTGAATTAATCATGAGTTGAAATATGTATCATTAGTAGAAATATGTGTTAATAAAGAATGTTACTATATGTCTGAATAATAATATGTATACATGTGCATTCAAATCGTTTATTAATCATTTACTAACCCTTTATAAATTATCTCATTAACCACTGAGAACTACTAACCAACTGGGTTGTAAATAATTTAATACATAATTTAGAAATTATTAACTGATCCTTAATAAAGTATGAAATTGCAATTGTTAAGTATATTATTTGTATGCTCATAAACCAAGAATAAAGCATTTATAGCTGTGTTTATAAACTGCTTATTAATGTTTATTTAATGTAGGAACAATGACTTATAAAGATGAATTAAATATTTACTAATGCTTAACTAATGACTCATAGTGTGTGGTTATTTTAAAGTGTTACCAAATAACAATATATTATTATTTTTTCCATTTAATAGCTACCTTTCAAATAAAATCCTTTTTGTGAATTTTACTATTTCACTCCTAAATTTAATCAGATTACCAAAATAAAATGGATTGCAAACAGTATCTCCTGAATTTAACACCATTCTTCCCTAATCACAAGTTAAGCCATCGAAACAATAACCTATTTAGTTTTAATGCATCTCCTTCAGCAGAAGGTTTACTCACACAGAATGAGCTTCTTGCTGTGAGTGTGTTGTTAGTGTAGGGAAATAATCAATGAGTTAACATGCAAAGCCATGGTGAACATATGGTCGGCCAAGCATCCATAATGACATACTGCCAAACCAATCATTCCCACTCACTGCTGTGTATGTGTGTGTGCTGGTTTGAAACTCATTCTTTGAGCTGAAGTCTTGTGAGACCTAAATCTGGTTGCACTCGTAAATAGGAATATTTCAAGAACATACTCTTCAGTACATGCTACCGTTCAATGAATAAGCTGAGACCTTGAATCAAAAACTAAAGTTGTGGGAGCCAAGTTGGAAGGATACAAACATGTTTTTGTATGCCCAACCATTGAGCCAAGGATATAAAGTAGCCTACTGTAATTAAAGATTGCAATTTAAAGGATCAGAAAAAAAGTTTTTTGACCTGAGGGCTTGAGATGTTCAGAGAGGATGAGCAATCTTAGTTTTGGGAAGTCCTTGTATTCTTAAGAGAGTGGTGCAAATTATCCATAGCTTTCAGTTATGACAACATATGAAAACTTTGTTCCAAGTTTTTCATTATTAACAACTGTTTTATGAACCACATTTTTAGCATCCAACTGTAAAATAACATTTGCTTTGCTCCACTAAGAAATTCTCATTCTCATTGCCTGATTAGAAATGATAGAAATCGTGTAATAAGTGTATTACTAATCATAAAAAAAAAATGTCTCAATTTAGTTGAAAAAAAAAAGTAATTTAGCCCACAACCCATGTTTGGCAAAAAAGTAGGTGATTCCGTTGGAAATTTTCGTCTGGGTGGTGAAAGAAAAACACAGACTTTCCAGTTCAAAAAGCAGTAAAATCATAGACACTTTCTTAAATGACATTACGCACTCCTGTAAAACATTTAGTGGCTGACTAAAGGTTAAATTACATTCTGTGGATTCTGGAGAAAAATGAAGAAAGATTAACATAAAAGCTGTAGGAAGAAAGTCTCACGATTCAATTAAAAGAACCACTGACCATATTGATGGAGGCATTTTCTGGTCTTCACAACAGTCCTAATCTTAGAAAACAAACATCTAAGCATGCTTAAATCAAGAATAATTGACATTACTTAAAACTAAAAGGCATAGTTCACCCAAAAATGAAAATTCCCTCATTAATTATTCACTCTTGTGTCGTTCCAAACGTGTAATACTTTTGTTTATCTTCAGAACACAAATGAAGATATTTCTGGTGACATCCGATAGCTTTTAGACCAAGCATAGACAGCAATGCAACTGACACATTCAAGGCCCAGAAATGTAGTAAGGACATCTCTAAAATAGTAACATGTAACATCTTAATTTGTGTTCAGAAAATAATTGTAGGTCTTTTGGAATTACATGAGGTTGAGTAATTGATGACAGAATTGTATTTTCTTATATTTGTAAGATATTAAAACTTTTTTATGGAAAAAAAAAAATCTAAATAGTAAGCAAGCTGCTGCTTGAAACAACAAAATACACAGTATCTACCAATGTTATAGGAAAAATAAACTTTGTACTGAAAAACGAGTCAAAAATACTTTTTGCAGTGTAAGCTTAGCAAACTGTTTTGAGTATTTCCAACACAGTCTCATGATCAATTCGTACATATTCGTACAGGGTGACAAATTTGTGGTGATTTGTACTAATTCGTATACAACCTCACGATTTTGTACAATTTCTCTAAAACCCTGTGATGGGTAGGTTTAGGGGCAGGGTTAGGTTTAAGTCCTTGTACAAATTCATACGAATTGGCAACTCGTAAAATGCCAACGATTTGGAAGAAATCGAGTGAGGTCGTTCGAATTTGTATGATTTGGCCACCTTGTAAAATATGTACAAATTGCCGTGAGATCGTTGGAATTTCTGACTTTCCTCAGTTAAGCAGATGGGAGCTTTATTTTCATAACTGGAAATAGCTGCCTTGGGGTGATCCTAAAATGGCTGCCGTGCACAGACTCTTTAAAAAGCTCTTTGATTAAACACAAATTTCATGATTCAGTACATGCTGGGGAATCTCTCTGGACCCCTGGATTAAGGGTGTTGGTTCTGGGGTTAAGACTTTGTTTCTCAGCCAAAGCCCTGGGGCTGTCGTGTTAATCTCCATGTCGGTCCTCATTAGCATTAATGAATGGAGAAACACTTGTCATATGAAAGCATAACACGGGGTGTGTAATGCCACAGACAGCCAATGAGAGCTGCGCTAGCAATACAACCTGAAAGCGACTGTATGAACACACCAAGAACAATTTTCCCGTCATTTCGGTTGAACATTTCATCCATTTTGATTAGTTTTTAAACTTTCCCAATGAATTATGAGCTGCAAGTTTGAAATGCAATAACATTTGATCAAAATAAAGCAGCTTTTGATTACATATGCACTTGGCTTGAGATCATTTAGAAGTTGCACATGAAACAAAACTGTTTAAATATGAATGAAACTCATTTGACTCTGTCAGCTGTGTAAACACACAATACATATTTCTAAGATGAAGCTAGCGTTTATTCAATGTAGCTGTAAATCACTGGGCTGATGTTTCCTTTGGATTTCACTGGCTAATGGCTTATATATCATGCAGTGGTTTGGGCAGCATGCATGTTTCCTTTACAGGAGTCAAATGGATAGGCGGGGAAACCTTGCAGTACAAAATGCGGTCAACCTCTTCCTTTAGCTGTGTCCAAAACCTCAGAAATGTTCAGCCACAAACACACACACACACACACACACTGAAAGCAGACATCATTGTTGTTACGAGCACCACAATGTGCACATTCCACCCACCAATTTAATGTTTTGTAGTAGATTTATCATGGCCCTTTCTTATGCGAGAGGAAGAAATTGTCCCCGCTCCGCACAAACACAGTAGTTGCTTTGTGAGAGCTGCTTGTTATTTTGGCTGTTGTATAAAAGATCTGCCAGGTTAGCCGCAGAAAGTCATCTGGCCGAGTTCCCAGAATCCTCTGCACTTACTGACATGTTGAGATATAAAAAGTGCTATGCCCTAGACCTAGATTGCATCTCCACTGTGCACACTTTTGCATTTTAAAGTTCTTTGTCTGTGTTAAGATGCTTTTCTAGTGAGCAGCTGGGGTTTGTACCGACATCAGCGGAATCTCTGCAGTCTCTGGTGTCCTCGTGTAATGCTTACTGTGAAATATATAGAAGGTAAAATGGAATTTATTCATTCTAATTTAAGCAACATGGCGGATGTCATGCTGCTATAGATCTTACTTAGTGTGCAGGATTTTAAACAGGTATGTTTTCAGACGCTTTGATACACTGCTTTTTTTCATTATCTTTATCTGCTTATTATTAATGTTTTCATATTTAAAGGTACTGTATTGTATGATTGACACCAAAGGGTTGAACTAGGTATTGCAGTTAAAATAAAACATTTTGGAGATGTTTTTTTTCACCTGGCCCCTCCTACTCAGACTTGACGCACAAATTGAAGACAGCAACTAGAACGAGCGCAATGACGATGGATGCTCTGTGTTTATGCAGAGCAGGCAACCTGGATGACGAAACCTTTCTGACTTCATGATTGGGAGATAGATGGAGGGTGGTGCTTCAGACCAAAACAAAACATGACAACATAAACATCAGTTAAGGGCTGAACTGCGTTTTTTAAACGAGAATATCCAGCCTGTACTACTACTGTCAGCGATATGAGTACTTAAAATTAACATGATTTCTTAATGCCTGTTGAACATAACAGACATTTTATGTTTATTACAATACATTTCTTACATACGGTTCCTTTAATTCAGGGATAGTAAGTTGTGTTAGCTCTCTGTGCAGTTGTTTTGCTTCATTAATATGCTCTCTCCGCCTCACAGGCTCTCCTGTAAAGGAGAAGGACGGGGTCGAAGGAACTCTGGACCAAAGCCATTCCTGTTACAGCCTGCCAACTGAGAAAAGTGCTCCCTTCCTGCTTTAAAGAAAAGTTCACCCAATTTTTTTTTTCTATTCTTCCCCTGCAGTGCAAAGTCAACACCAAACCCACTGCAACCAGATCAAAAAGATTATTGATTAATAACTTGGATTTATGAATGAATGTCATTTTTAAATCAGATTTGTTTCAAAACACTGAATGAATGATATTTTTACACCTAGTCTGCTGCAACCAGATTGTTCAGTCTTTTTTGTAGTTTTTGTCTCCTTAGTTTAAAGAAAATCTAAGAAACTGACCGAAAAAAAACTGCTATTGTTTACTTCTCTCAAAGCCCACATCAACATATTTGAAAAATCTGAAAAGCAGCTTAAATGTGGTTTAGATTGGCTAAGGGGTATTAGAAGTGATGTCAACAATAGTGTGCTACGCTTGTGTTCTAAATTTCCAGTGTAACCCGGCCTCTCTAAAAGCGCAGAGGCAGTGAGCTGTGCTGTTATGGCCCTTAGCACCCTGTGTTGGGTTATTTATAGCTGACATTGCCAGCCAACGCCGGGTGTAATGTAAGGACACGTCCACCGAGCAGAGGGGTGATTAAATGTCTGAGTAATTGACAGTAGCCCTGGAGGAAGTGAGTGAAGAGTTAGAGAGAGAGGGAGTGACACTGAGAGAGGCAGAGAATAACTCATTTGGTTTCCCCTACTACAGCTCTCCTTTGTCTGTCCCCAGAGATGAACAACTCTTCATGCTGAACTGCGCTCAGATGCCATCGGTTCGATTGGACAAATACTGAGGGTTGGATGGGTAGTAAAGTCTCAAACATTCATGACAGGTCTTCAAGGATCTGTCCCAACTCAATCGATCAATGTTTTGATGATAACCAAACCCTCAGCAGATTCTCAGCAGCCTCTGTGCTAAGAATATTAAGAACAAGAACAATTCTGGTCAGATATTTATAGTTTTAATAAAGCTCTTGTGTCTTGGCAGCAATGATTGCGTAACAGTAATTAGCAGACAGACTTAAGCAGCAGTGACAGATGACTTAGGTCGGCCTCAGAATAGACAGATACCCCTTTTCCACCAACGTAAAGATATTTTGAAACCATTCACCAAAGACAAGACTTTTCTGGGCTGCAGAAATCACATGTGGCCACTGAAACCTGCTGGTCTTGAATCAGTAACGTTGGAGTACTGGGCTGTAAGATTATATCTTATCCAAATACAGGTTTTCAGAACAAAATTAAATCCAAAAATAATTAGCAAAGTTTTTTACTGTAGTATGTGGAGCTACAAAACAAAGACTATTCAGCTGAAGGACATTAGGGGATGTAACGTCTATGTTACGAATGTAACCCACATTAAATATGGGAACTCGCCAGAGAGACCAATTGCCTTTGAGCTTTATACAAAAGGCCAATGAAATTGGCATGCACTTGATTGCGCTCAGATGCACCTCATCACTGTGTGAGTAAAAGAGGGCATGAGCAGAGTGCACATGCAGATTTTCAAGCCGGCGTCAGCACGACCTCAGAGTCGTGGCAGGAGAAAGTGTAACTTCTGTAATTTACTAAGTGTTCCCTCCTTCAGGGAACGTGGGTTACATTCGTCTCGCCGACTGGCAAGACTTTTTATTTTCAAGTTCGTAAGTTCGTCAGCAGAGGCTCTGCACATAACCTTCCCATCCCTCCATGGACCAGTATGGGGGACCCGTGGAGTTGCTTTCAGTGGTGCTGAAGCAAGTAGTTGAGGGCGGAGCACAAGACTTAACACACAGTTCTCGCATGTGAATAAAGAAAATGCAATATACCGATAGAATTATGGATATGATTGGAGAGAAACACAGCCTTCTGGCTGACTGTAGAAAAAAATGCTAATTTTGCCACACCTACTGGGCGAAGGAGACCCAGAGGAAGCACAGTTGGAGCTATCTCCGTTTTAATCCAACTGCGGGGCAGGGAGGACTCAGGTTAGGCACTTTTAAGGGAACACTGAGATATTATAGTGCACGGATCCAGAGTAGTGGCGCAACAAGCCGGCACCAGCCGGTGCTCTCGTACACCTGCTGTCTGATTTAAGGACACAAGAAGACACGGCCTCTAGCCTCTACGCGGAGGTTGTGAAACCTGGCGAAGGTAATGGTGATGCCCAGCCCGCAGCCCTACATATATCTGCTAGAGAAGCTCCATGAGCTCATCACATAGGACGAAAAAACAACACTCTTGTTGAGTGACTCCTTGTTTTATAGTCCTAAGGCAAGGCTTTTCCCTGTTATAAAGGGAGATGACTTACCACCCAATAAGCCAACCTCTAGTTGGAGACAGCATTCCCTTTTTGCTGTCTGCAATAGCAGAATAAGAGCTGCTAGAGCGTATGAGGCTCGGGATGTGGTAGTGCAGCGGCGCTTTCAGAGCGCGTACAGGACACCATAACTCAGGCTGGGTCTGCCTCCTCCCGGGGCAGAGCTTGTGGGTTCACCACCTAACCACATAAAGGCGTAGTAGGAACCCTGGGCACAACGGGCCAGATCTTTTTGGACTGAAGGGCTCGAATGGAGCGTGCCGCAGGCGATGTAGGGCGATAGCAGGGTCCCAACAGGGTACGAGGTGTGGTCTCGGGGAATTAACCCGATGCGCACCTCAAAGGAACCGGACGATGAGTTGGTGCTTCCTGAGGGATGCACCCTCCACTGCATGGAGATAGAGTGAAGGGGCAGCCTGCATTCCACTTCTCTTGCAGGTTTTTAGAAAAGCACAACTGCGATCGTACATCTCTGAGGGGCAGAGAGAATCCTTGCGAACCCAACCTGACTCCGAAAGCATCTATTTCTTAGCATGCACTTAGACAACAACCCCCTGTTAGAAAAAAAGGTTTATCTTCAAGGTATTTACAGGGATGGCTGCCACGAGGAGCATACTGCTACTAGCAGGGTGTTTTCCTCGTCATCCCTGAACTTGCACAGGCATCGCATAGAGATTGTGCAAGCAGGCTTGCTGGGGAAGAAAGGCGTACTTAAAGCCCCGGCTACCTGGGGGTGGAGCTGCCATTCCCCAGGTGGGCTGCCGTGAAGGCTGCTTTTTATTCAGCTGCAGGGTTGAAAAACCCTGGAATGTGAACAGCGCGCAGAGATTTCAGCTGCTTGTGATTTCACAGGAGCAGATGGCGGGCGATTTGTGCCATACAGCGGGAGCGCAGTATTTGTAGTATGCAATGACCGCTGTTCGGAACAGTTGGAGAAGTGTGGCTAACAACTCAAGGCAAAATAATATGCCAAAGCAGCTGTCCAACTCGGGACGTGTAACCAGTTTCGTATGCAACAAGCCCAGCGCGTAACACGGCTGTCTTATGCCCCAGGAGCCTCTGAAAAGATTTAAAAGAGTAACCACTAATTTATGCCTGATGTATCTAGTCCTGCTCCGAGTCCTGCTCCGACCAAGAAAAGATATCCTCTTTTTTTTTGAGAGAGAGAGTTTACAGGACGGCAGCATCGCTCTCTGAGCGGACAGAGGTGTAGCGGATGCCGCGAAACCTGGGCGGGCGCCTGGCGAAACTAATCCCATAGCCGATGCGTACCGTCCACATCAACCACTGCGAGGGGCTGGGGAGCGCATCCAGGCTCCGAGCCTTGCCGCTAGGGGAATCAAGGGAATGTTGACCGCCATGCCAGTGGTGGGGCAGCCTGTAGGGAAACAGGGGCAGGGACTGTGAGTCTGGCAGCATTAAGCAAGGCCTACCTACCTCCCTGGGTCCTGCACTGACGATACAGCACCCTAGGTACCTAGCATCTGAGGAGACAAAAAACATTGAGTCAGATGGGAACCTATCGCCATCAAGAGTGGCGAGGGTTGAAGAGCCCGGGCGCAGGCGTGGCGAGTAAGGGGCCTGCCACGACCTGGTAAGCTCTTCGTGGACCTCCGGGAAGAAAGGCACCAGAGTAGAGCGTGGCGGGACCACATCTCTGACCTCCAGAAACCAATCATCCAGCTGCAGGGGGTCGGCTGGGGATGCACAGGGCACTTCCAAACTGATTCCTACCGCGGCGCAGAGGAGCAAAGCCGACGCCGATGCCGCGGTGTGACGCCCACCCGAAGCAGTACAGGTTTAACCACTGCTTTAAGTAGCAGTGCCACAATGGACATCATTTTGAATGCGTTCAGCCAAACAGAATACCTAAGTGCTCTTTACTAAAAGAATGGACAAATAAATATTGTGACCAAAAGGATGGCAATACCTGTCCAAATACTAGAAAGGACAGTCAGATGTGTTTCCGTTCTTCAGTTACCATGGTGCTTAGTGCTTCGTGTGCCTTAGTTACTGGGAGACAGAGAGCAGAATTTAAAAAAAAACTCAGCAGGATCAATATCACTCAGAGCTCTTTTATGATAGCAGCAAAATGCCCTGGATCTGCCATATGCAATTACAGTATATCAGGTCTGCTTCCATGCAAGCGTGCATGCTCCTGTCCCCCATCTCCACCCCTGAGGGCTGTTTCTGGATAAAAGCAACCAATGAATATCTGAATATGTACATCTAGTAATCTTATAGGTTTGTGTTACATTTGAATGTCAGTCTTCGAATGCTGCGTCTGAACGTTCACAATGCAATAACATACTTTAAAGATAGTTCACCCCTCAGCATTATTTACTCACCTCAGGTTTTTACTCACCTCTTTTTTTAACATGTGTTATATGGGTGTTTTTGCATTATTTAAAATCATTAAATCTTCAGTCCATTTGAAAGAGGGCTTATAGTGAGGTTCTTCTTTGGCATTAATGGTGTTTGCACCTCAAGCAGCTTGTGAAAATAGAAGCTGTAAGGAACAAATTCTGTGTTGATTTCTTAATCCCCTGCATGATAACAGATTCCTGCTAATTTTAGATCTTCCTCGTCTCTCTTGCCTCATTATATGTGTCATATTTTATCTGAAGCTGTGGCATTTTCTCACGTGTAATGAAATACGAGAGGTGTCAGCCGATGAGGTAATATCCTGATGCCGTGTAGCGCTGAGATAAAAATACTTTATTCATTTTCATTTGGTGATTGTAGCAAACGCAACGCTCAGATCAGTAAACATGTCACATTCAATTGAAAGCTAATATTAAGTTACTCCTAGGTCTTAATACCCAGAGGAAATGTCATTGTTTAAAGGTTGGTCCTTCATCTGTGAGGATGATCTCAAATTCAAATTCAGCTTTTCTTACTGATGTTTCTCTTACATTATGAGACAGAAATATAGACGTTACCTTAAGCATGTTAGTTATTCTTTATGTACTTGTACAGAATTGGATTTTTTTGAATTATGAATTATTTTATGAATTAGTGTTGCTATGCGATTATTTGGGTCAAAAGAGGCCAACTGGTTTAATGTGTTTATTTTGAAATATTTTTTCAATGATATTGCCAGATCTGAGTACAATGTAAAATTATTGTGATTGTTGTGATATATAACTGGTTTGATTCTAAAAAATGGTTTTCAAATACATTTGAAAGAACCCTCTCTAAACTTTTAAAGGTAATGTATAATCAAAATATTGTCAAACAGTAACATTGTGAAATATTATTCCAATTATTACAATATAATTTTTTTCCCCCTATGATGCAAATCTAAATATTCAGCAGCGATTACTCAAGCCTTGAGTGTCACATAATCCTGATTTGGGAAACAATCTTTACATTTCAGTTGTTTACAGTTTATATTTTTGTTGGATATTGTGTGTGTGCTGCTTAATATTTAAATATATATATAAATATATATAATTATTATTAATTATAAAACTATGCTTACTGTTAAAAAATTAGTGTCAATAGAATAAAATAGATTAATTTGATATTTCTTATCACCTAAGGACGCAGAAAAAATAGGTGCAAATTAACTCTGACAACTTAAAAATAGAATTTCAAATTTAAACACTTCAATATGGGCCTCATTTAAAACCCCTTGTTGCTGTCTAGGAAAAACATCCAAGCTATCTAGAAAGATCTTGTGTGATTTGTCTGTCCATTTGTGCTGGTGTTTTGTAAATACCTCAACAGCAGGACAGCAAGCTCTGAGGTTGAAAAGACATCCTGGGATCGGTTAATCGTTTGGTGAGTGCCAACCACAGGGGTCGAACTTGAGAAAGGGATGAGAAACAAATGACCACCAGCAGACAGTTGTGCGTGTTAAAGTGTATCAGTGCTGTCCTGAGAAAAAAAAAAAACCACTTTTATCTGAAAACACATGTCTCGGGCGGTAGTTCCCTAGAGGTGTACTATCTCTAAGATTGCTTGTGTGTGACGTTCAAACTCTGATCTGGAGTCACCCTGTGCTCTCTGCACCTCTTAAGCATCCATCCTACTCCCCTGCAGAACTATCAATAACCCGTTTGGCTCGAAATCAAAAGGTGTGGCTGATGTAATGAAATGAAACACCTTTTTTGACCAAAGGTTATTGAAGAATTTGTCTTTTAATGAGGTGATTGAATGTTGAGAGAGTCAATATCTGAACTGTTAGTTTGCTTCACGTTATTTACTAGCAAACTAACACACATTTTAATTTAAATGAGCTTTGAACGTTTGCCCATTACACATTAAATGCATGTTAAATCTAAGCACAATAACTATAACGATAATGATAAAGATATAGTTCTAAAAAATGTTCCCTCCTTGTGACTACAGTGAGGGGATTGCTGTCCTCCTGGAAAATGATGCAATCGAGCCAGTCCCTCCAGCCGAGATGAAGTCGGGGTTTTACATCGCTTATTGCATAGTGCCAAAGAAAGGATGTGGATCTGCGAGTTTTGAACTGTGCCCTGCACATGCTCCCGTTCAAAATGTTGGCGCAGAAATGCATTTCCAAATTCGTCCAACCCCAAGATTGGTTTGCAGTGGTCGACCTGACAACGACCTTGCCTTGCCCTAGACCGTTCCTGCGGTTTGCATTCGAGGGTCAAGTATGGCAGTATAGGGTCCTCCTCTTCAGGCTCTCCCTGTCTCTGCAGGTCTTTACAAAGATTACGGAGGGTGACCTTGCCCTGCTATGGGAAGTGGGCATCAGAATCCTCAACTATATCGATGACTGGCTCATCATGGCCCAGTTGCTAGAGCAGTTGTGTAATCACAGGGATCTGGCACTTCAGCACCTGAGCCAGTTGGGGCTTCGGGTCAACTGGGAAAAGGGCAAGCTCTCCCCTGTGCAGAGGATTTCTTTTCACGTTGTGGACTTAGAGTTGGTGAGTATGACGGCGTGTATCACAGAGGATCGCCCAGTCAGTGCTGAACTGCCTGAGTTCCGTTAGAGGCAGGACGTACTGTAGGTGTCAATAAACAAACACTTTCAGAGCCTCCTGGGGCATATCGCTTCCATAGCCGCTGTTACGCCACATGGATTGCTCCATATGAGACCACTTCAGCACCGACTGCACTCCCTGCAGTCCCTGGACAGACCTTGCTTTCCTATGGACCGGAGTGCCATAAGGACAAGTGTCTTGACATGTTGTCATCACAACAGATGCCTCCAGTATGGGCTGGGGCGCTACATGCAATGGGCAGGCAGCTTAAGGGACTCTTGACAGGGTCTTGTCTGCTTTGGCATATCAATTGCCTAGAGCTTTTGTCAGTGCATCTGGCCATGTGGAAGTTCCGGCCGCTGCTGCAGGGCAAGCACGTGTTGATCCGCATTGACTACACTGCGACTGTGGCGTATATCAACCACCAGATCACGTCGCATGTCTCAGCTCACCCGTCATCTCCTCTGGAGCCAGCAGCAGTTTGAATCACTGCGTTTTGTCCATATTCTGGGAGAGCTCAATCATGTGGCCAACACCCTCTCAGGAAAGCTCACGTTTCCCGGAAAAGGGCGTCTCCACCCCAGATGATTCAGATAATCTGGAGTCAATTCGGGGAAGCCCAGGTGGACCTGTTCGCTTCCTGCGAGTCCTCCCACTGCCAGTTGTATTAATCCACAACCGAGGGCCCCATCAGCATGGACGCACTGGCACACAGCTGGCCACAAGGCCTTACACAAGTAGCCTTTCCCCCAGTGAGCCTTCTTGCACATTGTGCAAGGTCAGGGATTAGCTTTGCCCAACTCCGGTCAGCCCTGTACTGGCTAGGTGTCCACATGTGGGCGATCCCATGTGTGTATTCTTCCACGGAAAGGTTTCCCTGGGGGTGAACTCGTGTCTTCCCTTGGCAGACTACTCTGTCTGTCTCTGCTGTCAGTTGCCTGGGTCAGTCCATATCAGTGTTTCCACATGTCACCTCCCTTTGGGTAGGATGAGGCCTCCGTAGCGCCCCCTTCAGAAGGCCCACTTCCGCCTTCGTTCTGCCAAACTGTAACAACAAATAGGAATATTTGAATCAATCTTCACAAAGGTTAACTTTAAATCTCTTCCTTAGAGGCTACCTTTATGTCAGGAACAATGACTTGGATTCTCCAGTAGTGATGTACTCAACGTTGGTCCCTGCGGGTGCAAATGTAAGCGAATTTGTGCTGGGGCATTAGCAAGGTTACGACCTTGCATAGCATTTGTTGACACGCAGTTACTTGCCAAACATTTGCAGTTCTGTTGGTTGTGATGGGGATCAGGTTGTGGCACTTTCCATTGGGCCCAAGTCTGTCGTCACGGCATAACTCATAGTGACGGACAGACAGGGATCGTGCCCCAGCGATATGTCCCCCTGCCACAACCTCAAACCATAGAAAAATTGACAATCAGAATCCCTTCTGTCCCGCGCTTTAGAGTTTACAGCAGCAGATGCGCTTGAGCTTATAATGTACAGATAATATCGTTCGCTGGTGTGGACGCAAATATCATTATCGTTATCTTTATATAGTTATCATGCTTGGTGTGAAAGGGGCCTTAAGTCAATTTCAATGAATGTATTACTAAATTGTACATGTTTTTAAAGAGTGTCAAAAAAGCCGCATGTTAAAATTTTTTAAAGCGAATATAAAGATATTTACCTTTTTATGAATATTAATATTAATAAATCAAACTTTGAATGGTATTGTATATATGTGTTTTTTTATGGCATCTTATATTATTTAAAAATAAGATTTGGTAAAACGTAGTATAATGACTTAATCCTGAGCATAAAGGCTATTTTGCAATAAAATATAACTATAAATATGCAGCAAAGTAACAGTTAACTGTCTGTTGAGAATTTGAATTTGCTTCAAGCACTAACAGAAAAAAGCAGAGAAAAAATAATGTGCCAAGAAATGGCTGCAGCTCTTTCAATGTAGTTGGATGTTCTTGACTCCTGCTCTGAATGTCAAACTGAAGAATTCTAACACTGCAGAATATTTCAAACTATTTAGGAGTATGCAACCACATAATAAAACAAACAGAACACAGAACAGCTTGTCCAATTCAGTTATGAGCCATTACGTTAAACTATGAGTATTTCTTATGATTTTTTACCATCCTTCTTACTTAAAATGTGCAACACAACCTGATTGTGATTCTGAACAAGAGCAGCAGTGGTTCATATCTGAAATTCTCAGACACAAAAGCATGCACTAATTTCCTCTCCAGTATCTTGGATCTGGTCACATTATCCAGTTCAAAACATTCATGGATTGAAGTCACCTATTTGCCAGAGGCAGTTTACCAAAAAATTTGAATGAACCCATAAGTTGTTTTTGTCTTTACTCATTCAGCTCATGTAGTAATAGTATACTGTATGAGGGTGACTAAATAACTTTTACTTTTACTTCAAGCTTTAAACATAACATTCAAGAACTTGTTACCAATTATAATCTCACATTATAATCAGATGTGAAGAGGGTCTAATGTGTTGTGTAATAACATCTTTTGGCCCTTTCTAGTTGATTTTAGAGCCTAAATAAGAGTATCTGTCTGAATAACATGTCCCAGCGGAGTAGTCTGTCCCTCACATTTCACACACCTACTAACTAAATGAATATTTGTGGGAATGACACACACACATTACCATCCAAGAACTGAACATTTTGTTTTAAGACTTGGCTCCACAATATTATCATTGATATTTGGCAAAAACAAAGGCTGATTTTTATAAAAGATTTAACTAGGATGGAAAAAGGCCACAGTCAGCCAAACCATTGTGGCTTTTACTGAAGCATGTGCTGCAGTAATGCAAGCTTTCACTGAATCACTATTAATGCAGAGCAGTGGGAATGTAGCTCTCCTCAACTTTTGGCAACAGCCTCATCATTGGCTTGATTGTTTTAGCAGAGCCTTGGGCTGGATTTTAATTGGGAGAGGACATTGAATAACCTTGTGGTTTCCACAGAATGCTCTTCAGGGACAGAATACTTCAGCTAGACACTGGGGAAACCTTGACGGTTCTATTGAATGTTGCATTTCATATCAATTGCCATTTTAAATGTGAGGTCAAATAATACTTCTTTATGTCTTCTGAAGACCAATTGTGTTTTTGTATGTTACTTCATTATTCTTTTTTCTGTGCCCTGGAAATGGTGTTGAAACAAAACATACAATATGTCTAATGAGTGAGCAAAATATATCTGTTGTAATTGCTTGATATAATTGTTTTTCTAAGGGCATTTGAAATTGTCATCATAGCAACAGGTCCACAAGTTCAAAGTTATTTTATGTAGAGGAGTGGATGCTAGCGCTGCTACCGCTGGGAAGAGATACCCTGTGCTCCCCTCCCAGGCCTGTAGGCACTTGTCGGCTCTGATCTGCAGTGCGTATATGGCCTGCGGAGAAGCTGCATTTCTGGTGGCAAGTCTATCAGGGCAAGGCACTGAAGGATCTGAACAAGGGTTGTCATGACCCGGAAGTTTTCCATGAACTCTGTACCACCAAGTATCTCGCACTTCGCGCAATGAAGATTACGGCGCGATCTCTGATGGTGGTACATGAGCACCATCTGTGGATATGTCTGGCTGACATAAATGAGACAGACAAGACACGCTTCTTAAATGCTCCTGTGTCCCGGACCGGCCTCTTCGACGATGCAGTGGAGAACTTCTCTGCTGCTCAGATGCCTACTGAGGTTATTAAAAAGCAGCTGCTGCCTACACCCGGCCACTGACGCCAACGCCAGCTGCCCTGACCATTCAGACCCCCACAAGCAGAGTAGCAAGAGGCCCGGAGACGGGCGACCCAGAGATGAAGGGAACTGTTCTTCAGGACCTGGTGATCACTCCTTTCCCTCCCCCGGAGGAGGGCTGGGCAGAGAATATTTTGCCACTGGACTTACGGTCAGCGGCACCCAAAATCTCGACTCATGAGGGGTTTCCTCTGTCACTGAGTCCAAAGAGGGCAGTTTCAAATAACTCTTACTCTCCTCTCTTCACAGGCAGCAGTGGGAACACTGGAAGGACAAACCAACAGACTACCCACCTTACTTCTGCCGGGATGTAGGTTGAACACAATCTACTTCGGACCGGCTATGAGACGCCTGAGCTGGGTCCCTATGTTCACCCTCGCTGCCCCGCCGCAGGCATGTTGGTGGTCCCATTGGTGCCGCTAGTTCGGTCTTGGGAAACTTGGATGAAGCTTCGTAGTCCGTCTCGTTGGCTTCTCTGGACCATTCAGAATCAGAATCAGAATGGGCTTTATTGCCAGGTATGTTTACACATACGAGGAATTTGTTTTTGTGACAAAGCT
>JAUCMT010012743.1:0-21743 GCA_032357475.1 Enteromius thamalakanensis | reverse complement strand
CTTCTAAATTTTTTTGTATTATGATGTTTTTATTTTTCTGAGAAATGCTTGGTTTTCACTGAACCCGTAGTCATATCATATCATATCGTATCGATATCGAGATATCTGGCATGAAAATCGAGATATGAAAATTAGTCCATATCATTCAGCCCTACATTCAATCTACGTCCGATTATCAAGAGCGTCTAAACATCTCTGTACTGCGTCGTTGCCAGGGTAAATGTTTGGGGTGTTTTCTAAAGTTTGATGTATTTCCTCCTTTTGACATAAAACTTCAATGACATCGCTTGCAGATGGGTTTTTGGTGATCAATGATGTTGCACTTGTCATCAGCCTCAAAAACAAAATACTTCCACACGTAGCTCTTTCCCCCTTTCTTTTTAACGAGCAGATTCAAAGCCACCTTATCAGTAGCACCGCCGATGGCCATCTCTCTCTCTCATCTTTTCTTTTATGAAAAAGACGCAACTGCGCAGTGTGCGCCTTTCGTGTAGCGCAGCAAAACCGGGTTTACCCGTTGCTCGGTACTACCGGTACTTCAGAAAACCTGGTACCGTAACATTAACATTTCCAATTTTTCAGTACCGACTTGGTACCGAAGTACCGGGTCTTTAGACAACACTAGTGCATACACATACATCTAGCTGTAAAGGATGTGTCTACATCCTGTGTTACCTCTGTAGCTAGTTTTGTATGCTCTACCCAGCCATCGCAGATGTGTGGAAACACCTTGTGGTTTACTGTGTGACCTTGATCAAAACAGTTGTGGTATTGCTCTCTCACACAGAAAGACGCTGATCGTCAGTGACGCAGGCAGAGAGGATTAGTGTAGATTATCCTGCACATTATTAGTAAGTCATTCACTCTGCTGTTATGCAACACAAATGCTTCTCTGTGTGTGCTTGCGCGCGCTTGCTAAAGACCAAGCTGTATGTGAGCTTGTATATGTATTCGGTGTATGAGCATTTTGTAGGCCTGTTTCAGACTTGTTTGTTTACATTCAGGTTGAGTTCACATGTGCTGTTTGGGTATCTTCTGTGTGGTCATGTTGGTTTTTGTCAAAACATGAGTGCTGAATACAGTCTAGGAATTGATGTACAAGTGAGTGGGGGTTGGTCTCTGCTTGTGTGTTTTGAGGGATGGGGGATGGGTAAGAGATCTATGTGTTTGAACTCAGAGTGGAAATACTATGTCAGGATGTCGTGTTGTAAGCCAATGTGCTTTGTGTGGTTAGTGTTACTGGACACTGAAACCGTGGTATTTTCCGTGGTTTTGGCTGTAGCTTTAAAATCCGGTCAGAATGTTAACATCTCACAGCATTTGTCTTTATGTAGATAAATCAATATGGGTTAATAATAATAATATTATTATTATTAATAATGATAATGATGCTAATAATAATAATAGGAATAATAATTAGGGATGCACCAAAAAAAGATAATTATTTACTATTTAAATAATATTTATATATATATATAATTAATTGAATGCAAAAATAACCCCAAACATTTTTTCAAAATTGAAATTAAAGCATGGAAATTGTACAGACAAAACATATTAATATGAAACATCAATACAATATTTTATTCAGTTCTGTGCAACAGAATCAGATTTAACTTATTTTGTATTAAATTTCTTTTTTTTTATTACTCAAATAATGTATAGTCCTACAAAGCTAGTATTATCAGAGAATGCGTGTTCTATATTTTGGGGCATTTTTTTGGCCTACTTATTAATTTTTAAAAGGTTTTAAAATATTTTAATAGAAATTCCCGAATAGCATGGGAAAATGGTTGGTGTATGCCATGTTCCCAAATGAATGTTAAAGCGACCCAAAGTCAGAGCAGATGCAGGGAGGGAGATTGCATGGCCAGCATTTACTAAGAACCGTGATGCTGCACACCAGCGGATAATGAGCTGCTCGCATGTAAGAACACTGTGCCTCATTTCACTCTGAGACACGCAGTGCATATATTTATATATAAAATCTCAGCCTTTCCAATTTCGTAATCACACTAGGCCATATTGCAGTTTCGGTTTTATTTCGATGAATCGCATAGCCCTTATTAGCATACTGTTTATTAGCCTTTTCCCGTTTGGCATCTATTCAGAAACTCCTTAAATATGAATTATGATGTGGTTTCTTAGCACTGTTGAAAGGCAGATGGCTGATGACCTGATTTGAAGGTGGATATAAGCATTCATTGCTCTCAATGTAATTTTAAGCAGAGCTGTAGGCATTTGACTTCAGTCCAGGGATTAAAGTGACGCGGGAATGTAGACAGTATAGAGAGCTTTAACTGGAGGGGGAGGGTGTTTTTATTCACAGCCCGTCACAGAGGTCAGACAGCAGCCCTGCATCATGACCCCAAATAACCTACAGGGGCCACTGGCTGAAAGAACAATGAAAAGGTCAGATCAGACGGGAAAGAGGGAGGAAAGGAGAGAGAAGGGGTGGTACAGGGAAGAGAACCGAAAGAGGCACTGAAAAAAGGAAATACAGTCTGTCTTGTTCTCTCTCTCACACACACACACACACACACACGTTTATGTGGTTTGAGGACACAAATTTGTATAATGACATGGGTATGACATAGGTAATACAATATGAAGGTGATTTATGAGGACTTTTCAGTGTAATTCAAAAGGCTTAAAAAACGAACTAATACTAAATGGTAGGGTTGGGCATCGTTTTGATTTGAACGATTCCGATTCTTTATTTTGATTTAGGTTTTTTTCGATTCTCAATTCCGATTCTTTGTGTCTACATTCATCTACGAGTGGAAAAAAATAATCCAGTAACGTTGTTGTTCACTAAATTTGGTCAAGCGCTTTATTGTTAAACTATCACTTACCTGATTGTTGTGACGAGGTAACGTTACTAACGATGGTTAGCGCAGGGTTGCCCGAGGAGGACGAGACAGTGGACCTCCGCAGCACGTCAGACAAACCCGCTACACTCCTTAATTTGTACATCATGCAGGCATAGGTGTTTCGTCATATTCTTAGTGCATCCTCCTGTGCAAGATATCATTTTGTCACGTGTTGCACTGTGCTGACCCAGGCTTTTTTAGTGTAAAATAAAGCCACACTTTTGAGCGCTGCTTACTGTGCTCCATAGCTGCAACTGAACAAGCTCGCGGCAAGCACTTCCGGAAACACGGTGGCCACAATGGAAACCAAAACTTGCATGTTTGGAACCGATGATTGGAATCAAATTTTTTTTTATAATAGATTCCAATGGCATCGTTATTTTTTTTTTAACTGTTCCAAGTTGGAACCGGTTCTCGATGCCCAACCCTACTAAATGGTGTTTTTTTGACCCTAAAAATGCCTGTAAGTTCCTGCAAGAAATAGGTTTAGGTGTAGGGCAAAACCACATATAGTCTGTACAGTATAAAAACCATTACACCTATGGAGAGTCCCCAACATGTGCGCACACACACGGTCAAAAATAAATCAATAACAGCATAATTTATGAAGCTGTCTAATTCAAAGGACTCAATATAGCATAGGTTTACTGCATAGCTGGTCCAGCCAATTTATTTTCTGCATCCATCTAAAAAATAATCTCTCTCTGCACATTTGAAATTATTTTTTCATGTTTTTGAAAGAAGTTCACCAAGGTTGCATATAATCAATCAAAAATAAAGTATAAACAGTTAAACTGTGATGAATATTATTACAATTTAAAGTAACTTTTCTATTTGAATAAATTTAGAAAATTGACCCTCGAGATTTCCTCCAGAAATCATTATGCCGATTTTGTGCTCAAGAAACACCTTTTCTTGTCATAGTTGCTTAATGTTGTGGTGTGGAAATTGGGTTACTTTTTTCAGGATTCTTTGAAAAGAAAAGTATAAAGCAAAGTTTAAAGTGACAAAGTATTTTTACTCCTCAAGCAGGCTGATGTTTTATTCAGGTCAACTAGTAAGATGTAAGCTTTTGTATAAGCAAGCATTTGGTGTGTGAATTTTGTGGACAGGAGTGGTATTTACAGTGCTCATACACACACACACACATTCATTGAGCAGGAGAAATGGCATATGACAGCTGTTGAGAATACCTCTTCACCTGCAACAATGCTCATAAACAAAGCTTTTCATATCACTGTTGCTCACATGCAAAGTGACTGCAAGCAGATGAGATTTTTGTGCCTACAGTGGACCTGATTTTAAAGCCCTTTCCTGTGTGTGTGTGTGTGCGTGTTATGTGGTTTGAGGACATACATTTGTATAATGACATGGGTATTACAATATGAGGGTGATTTATGAGTCCCTGTAATTCAAAAGTCTTAAAGAAACATGCTAAAATGTTGGTGGTGTTGTTTTTTGTTTTTGTTTTTAATCTAAAAATGCCTGTAGTGTCCTGTTTTTTTTTTCTTCTTCCTTGTAGGTGTAGGGTCAGTGTAGGGCAGTAGCACATACAGTCTGTACTGTATTAAAACCATTACGCCTATGGAGAGACCCCATAAATCGCAAATACCAACGTCTGTGTGTGTGTGTGTGGGGGGGGCTTTAAAACCCAGTTTTTCCATCCCGGAACCAGAAGGTCCATTTGAGCAGGAGGAGCTGCATGTCTCTGTATGTATTCATGCTGCAAGACTTTTAACACCAGAGGATGATGTACAGCCTGTCTTCAGAGGATAGAAATTAGATTGACAACATTTCTGCAGTCTAAATGTGGTGCGCTAATTAATACAAAACATATTTCACAGAGTGTCTGATTCATACTAAAACCCAGACTGAACATTCAAGCTTAAATGCCGAAGGTGGGAAATTAGAGGTGATAATGACATTACTGATTGAAGTGGCATTTTGTACTGTGGGATTATGGGAGATGTTGTGGTGTAGACGTTGGTGATGCAGATGGATGGGAACGCACACTCGGCCGCCCCACCTCATGCTGTCTCTGACATTACTAGGCCAGCAGGAGGGACCTGATCGTGTCTCATCAGCTAATGCCTTTCTTCCAGCACTAACGCCAACTGCCAGGCCTCTAATTTATTACATCCATCATGCCAGACAGTGGAACTGTGCTCTGCTTTTGTGAGAGTTAATAAAAGATGACAAAACCTAAAATGTGTGAGATAGAAACACACAGCGGTTAACGGTAAGGCAGTTAGCGCTGGTTCTTTCCAGTTTATATGCTGTGTTTATCAGCAGAATGAGAGGCGGAAAAAGGTAGGAAGAGAAATGTAACGCAAGAGTGAGGTGGAGAGAAAAAAAGGGAGAGAGATTATACAAAAGCCAGCCACTCCTAGAAAGGGAGAAGAAAGAGTTGGGAATGAGTGATTGAAAGAGGGAGAACGAGAGAAAAGAGAGAGAGCGAGGGGTAAGTGAGTTCATTCGTGCTGTTGGCAGGCAGCCATGAGCTTGCCTGTGGGTGTCTGTATCCGTGCCAGGGCATGTGTTTCCCCTTCTGTCTGAGGGCCTATTCTCTCTCTCTCTCTCTCTCTCTCTCATGGAGAGATATCTCCTTTTTTCTTTCTCATTCCACTCTCCAAGTCTTTCACTGTTCCTACTTTTCCTTCTTTCTTTCTTTCTTTCTTTCTTTCTTCCTCTTTTCTTGTTATCTTTCACTTTCTCTCCCAGTCTCTCTTTATGTCTGTCATAGCAGTTATGGTTTTTCTTTCACAAAGCTTGACGATGCCAGAAAAGAGTGGTTAGTTTGTTTCCAGATTTCCACAGTTCATACTGTGCCAGTAGATCAGCCAAACCGGACATGTGCGCTTCACACCCAATGTCTTCCTTTTTAAATAATTCTTCATTCTCTGGGACTCAGCTTTGGGAGACCTGTCAATCGGCATGTGATGAAACCCATCGGCTAATTGTTATTACCACTTGATTTTACTGAAATTTCATTCAGATGTATGAGAGTTTGCATTTCATGTAGTGACCAACTAACTTCTGTAAAGTACTATCCACAGGAGATGGTTGTAGTAAAACAGAAGTTGCTTCACCTGAAATTCCAACTACAAAGGGCCAAATGAAATGGCCTGATGACCAAAATAAAAAACAAAAATCTCATAAAAAATTCGGAATATTAAAATATTGGAAGTGAAAGCAAAGGCATTTACCAAATAATTAGATTTCAAATAACCGCTGTTCTTTGAAAGTTTTCTTTAAATCTGAAATGCATAAAGGTTTGACTTGTGTTTTCTGTAACTAATGTGTGATTGATTTGATCCTGCATGTGTGTTCATGTGTATGTGTGAGTCTACAATGTGCCTTCAGGATGACAAAGACTTTCTGTTCCTCCTTAGAGCTCCAAACATTCCTGGACTATTGAATCTCCTCCCCCAGCACAGTAAAACACTCGGCTCTTTCCATGTAAATCATTCAGTGACAGACAGGAAGGAAGGAGGACGGTAGCATGCCCCTCTTTGTGTTGTAGAAGAGCTACAGGGCTTTAGAGCAGAGGAAAAGACTCCTTGTTTTAATATCAAAGTATTTGAGAACACTCAGTGACCTTGCTGTTTTAGAAAATGCACACACACATCTATAGAGACATATTTCTCTGACATGGTAGTTTTTGTGTGTTTGTGAGACAGAAGCAATTGGGCCCTGGGGGAGTTAGGGTTAAAAATTCAGAGAAGCATGTGTGTTTGCATTTGTGTTTATTACTGTGATAGCGCTACTTCCAGTTTATCTGAAGCCACAGAGTGTAAAGGGCTGTTCTTTAACTTTTAACTAGAGCAGCCTGATAGTATGAAATGATTTGTAATGTCATTCCATTGGATGCCCAATGGTAAAATAGGTTACAGGCACATGTAATTTACTTTTTAATAACCACTAATCGCCACAGATCTGCCTAAAGGTGCCAAGAGACTTTGCTTTGAAGAAGCTGTTTCTGTCAATTTGAATGAAATGTCTGCTAAGTAGTGATGCACCTTAATGATTTGTTTTGTTTACTGAAACCGTTAATAAAGTTTGGGTGAATGCATTTGGGTAATTGAAATTAGTGTGCTGTTGAGGGTATTTTTACTATTCTACTTTAGCTTATTGGTAGTATTTAGGCTGAATATTTTTGGTTGTTGAAATTTGGATGCATTACTTCTAGTAAGAAAAATGGTTCCTCTGGTGTAATTGAACAGCCTTTGACTTTAGGACTTTGTGTTTTTATGCAGAGTTTGCACTACAAATAATCATTATACATCACTTTGTTCAACTGGATTGTAAAATTAGCATTATGGTTTTCTTTCATTATATAACATTCAGATTGTATAATCTTTGATATCTTCCTGATATCAGCATTGTTGGAGTACTAGGACTTAGCCATCAAATGTTTTTTTCATGTTAAAACTGTTGGGTTAATTTGACAAGACTTTTGTCAAGTCATTTTTTTCAGCTAAAAACATGCTGAAAATATTAAAGTATTAAAAAAAATTTTTTTGAATGCCAATCGTTAGTCAGGTGAAACAGGTTAATTCTTTAATTAGCTTTGCTTGTTGGGTAGAGTAACTGTATTGCGTAACTAAACCACAGTAGTAGTTAAATCTACAAAAAGGCCCACATCTAAACATAACAATTCACACTACTTGGCTTCATGTTACAAAGTAACCCTGCGGGTAACATCTGCTTGTAATGGGTCTTGTAAGGTCACTGCTTTAACCTTATGCGAATCTTGTAGATCTCACTATCTTTTGTAAAACTTTGGCAAGGTTCTTGCCTATCCAAGAGGTTACAAAGATTTGTGCCAGATTTGGCTGATAGCATCACATATGACTCTGGCACACCTGGTACTTTGATTCACTTCACTTCAGCTGCTCTAACCAGCATAGGAAGGGAGAGAACGAAGAAGAGAATAAGGAGGGAATACAGAGTGATCCATTCATTCACACAGTGTGTCGACATGTATCCGGCCAGCAGCAGGTGGTGGCTAGGACTTCTCTCTCACTTGTCATCAAACTCACAGTTGCTTATCCTGGCTTTTACAATGTTTGGCGCACACTCTATGATTTTGTCCACAATTAAGTTTGACTCAACTCTCGATTGTTGTTTTTAAATATTTGTTATTAAAAATTTACCTACAGTGTTTTCTCTCTCGTTCCCTCCAGGTCGGTGACTGCCAGGAATCAGCGCCCCATGATGCACAGCATTTGTGACAAGACCACACCCACTGTCAGTGTGTAGAGGAAGTTGCATCGTCAGCATGTCCTCGCACCCTCAGTCAGTGCCTCAGGGTCGGAGGGCTGTGGATGCTCGTCACCTTCCTAGTCCCGCCACCCTTCCTCTGCAACTGAGAGCCCATGCGGTACGGCATTATGAAACAAAATCTGCCATATTTATCTGCAACATCTGACTTTGACCTGTTAGCTAAGAAAAATGTTATATGTTGTAGTAATCTATATCTTCTTTTACACCTTACTATACATGCACACACTATTCCGATGTACGTGTAGATCTGATCATTGACCAGGAATAAGCAACAAAGGACTATTTTGCGTTACTAAAGATCATCACATAAGTTTTGATCCTCAGTCCTTAGTCTTATTAACCACACACAAAATCTAAATCAGTGGTACTCAACCCAGGCCAGCTCAATAGCTAGGTGGAGCAACGCTTTATCCTCAAAACCTTTGTTTATGTTGGAATGTGTCATTTGTCTGACACAAAGTAGAGGTTCATGTTTTAATGCAATTTAGCCTAAACTATCAATATAACTAGTAGTAACTGTGTAACACTTCAAAGTTTGAGACTCTTGATCAAAGTTCATTTTCAAGGATGGATTACTTTCCAGTAGATGCATGAATGAAACGACATGCAAAAAGTAAGACTTTAAGCTGCAACTAAAGGCCTGTAAAATATCTGTAAGGTTTGGTTGGATTACCAAAGATTTTGTCTAATTGCTTTTAGCATTTAGCACTGATCTGGGATATGTTCCTTTTTTATGTCATAAAAAAACATGATTAAATAGTATCATTAATCTTATACTTCAGTAGTCACATTCCATATGAGGTTTTATTTATGTAAAATGTCATTTGTTAATTTCAGGATGTTGGTGGATTGGTTGACTACCATCCTCATGTTCGGGACTATGGTTCACATATGGCCCATGGATCCCTGTCCCAGCCTCACCGCCGCAGACCATCCCTTCTGTCTGAATTTCAGCCAGGCAGTGAAAGGTACAAAACATGCACACAAACAGACAATATATTGTGGCTGCCAGAACTGCTTTGCACTGAGATCTTATCTATTCAGTCCTGTCTGTTTATGTCCTTCAGGCTAGTTGGCCATTTAGCCCACAATCTATTGTTGTAAAAAATTGTGGCGAAAGTCTGTGACAGCAATGGTCAACATTAAAGGAAACTATCACTCTCATTCAAGGCGTTGCTTTAGGGAAGCATTTATTAGGCCTGGGCATCCTGTTTTGTCACAGCTCTTGTCAGTTTTACTCTGCTTACTTGGCTTTAGGAGGTGACTGAAGCAGACTACTGCTTTTATGCAATGCTTATGCAATGATTCTTTAGAATATCACTTTCAGTATGAGAGGTGAATTTTCTTCCCGAGCTATCTGAAGCGGTACTCCAGTGGGAATCTGTGCAGTTCTTCATTTCTTGAAATATGAAAACTTTGGCCAATATGATGAATAATGGATAACCAATCTCATCATTAAAAGCCATGTCTGAAACAATTTGTAAATAAACCAAACATATACAGTACAGCAGTCTCTTTTGCACCAGTGTAAGATTTAAAACTGGTTTTGTACTCATAAACTTGATCACCAACTTTCCTTATGATCGTTCTTTAAAAAAATATAAAACAGAATTAAAAACATTGAAATGAAATGATATTGATTACATAATACTCATTTTGAAAAATAAGTATCTTAAATTATCCACTGTTTCAAATAGCAGCATTGATGTTTTAACTGCATGCACTGTAGTTAAGCAGCAGTATGAGGACTAGAAAACTGAAACCCTTTGTTAGCGTTTTAATTAGGCTATCAGATATTTCTGCAACAAAACACTATATTAGAACTTGTATATGCATATAAAGACAAATGCACTTATGTGTGCTCCTGTTTTGTATGCAGTGGCCCTTTCTGTAATAATACACTGAATCACTGCAAATAAACCCAAAGAATTCACAACATTTTATTATGGTAATATTCTCTTTTAGGTATTTATTTATTTATTTATTTTTTTGTACATGATATCCCAAATATGGTTAGCCTTTTATTTTGTGCAGTGCTATTTGACCTAAAAAGCTTAATGAACACCGGAAAACTGAAGTGCTTTGCTAGCTTATTTTACTCCGGGAAATTCATCCTATATGAGTTTAATCAGATATAAAACAGAAACTAAACAATGTTTTATTATAATAGTGTTCTCATTATAAGTTTATATAAAGGCAGTCCCAATCATAGTTATTAATGTTGTGCGCTGTTGTTTGAGCTGCTGTGCACTGAGATAAAGATGATCACCGGTATACTGAAGTGCTCTATTATTGTTATATTTTCTTAAAGCAAACAATTGATATGTGTTAAATCATATATATATAGATATATAGATATATAGATTATATATATATATATATATATATATATATATATATAGATAGATGGATAGATAGATGGATGGATAGATGGATAGATAGATAGACGCGCACACACTTATAATAAACACATTATTACACTGTACAATTACACAAAAGGCTGTGCTTCTGCTCTTACAGTAAAAACAAGCTGAAACGGGCAGACAAAGATTCCTCAATATTATTTTACAGGAATTTTTATATAGCCTTGACAGACTAGCCCTTTTAGAAATGATTCCAATGATATTTCAAACATTTGAAAACTATCATGATGAACATTGTTTTGAATAAAGTTCCTATCGTTCTTTTAGTACTTACTGTTTACTTGTCTTTAACAATGTAATGTTAAAATATTTTACGTCTAGCTGTGTTTTTGTATTTATTTTTATTATTATTTAATTGGTATTTCTTGGTAAAACCATAGGCAAAAGACAGAATAAATATGTTTGACATCTTAATGTAACTTTACATTATATTAATGGATTTGTTTGTTTTAAGGAAATTGGAATTAGGAATCGATAACAAATGGAATCGATCAAATTCAACCCTACTCATCCATTCATTGATGCTCGCGTGTGTATTTGTGCTCGCTAGGTTAAAAATATCATGTTTTTCTTTTCCTCCATGCTGTGATTCTTTTTGCCATATAAGAAGCACAGTGTTGAGTATGTGCGTGGGTGTATTGGGAATAGCTGTGTTTCTCCTCAGTCTGAGTGCTGAAAGTAGTGTGTGTGTGTGTGAGCTGAGCTGTATAATCAGAGCCTGGTACAGTAGAGCTGGCTGTTCTCACAGGAGATGGACTAACACCCCCTGAGATACCAAGAGATGCTGGTAGGATGGATTAACTTGAATACTAAAGTGTTTGTGTGTGGGTAAGGTTGTCTGTTCTTCCACAGCCATTCCTTCCCCACTGCAGAACTGTCATCTTGCTGTTTTGATGGGCATCTAAGTAAGATAAAAAAGCACTAGTGCTATTAAAATGTCCTAGCATACATAATCAAAAGTTCTACAATCGAAAAATGCAGCCCTACTTATTAAATTTCAAAGAGGCTGTAGTATGTAGTTTTTTGTTCCACTCTATTTCTTGCTGTGTAAATTGTGGTCTGTTTTAAAAACATATGCCTTTTTTGTTGTTTTGTGATGACATAAGTTATAGCAGTTGAAAAGATTTGTGATCTTATCACCTTTTATCCTCTACAGAAAGAGAGAGATAATAAGGGATAGAGGGAGATTAAAGCAAGATGGATGGAAAGGAATAGGGTTGGTAATTGTACGAGTAAAAGTCTGACAGTGAGATGGAATGATAGCAGAAGAGGAGAGACGGAGAGCATTACAACAGTACAGGGGCAAAGTTCCTCTACAATAGCTCAGACATTCAGCACGCATGATCTGTCCTCAATTCAGAATGAGGTCAGGGGCCAGTTAAACCTCTCTGTTTTGCTCTCTCTCTCTCTTTCTGTGTGTGTGTGACTCTGTGTATGACAAATCCTGCCTGCAGATCAGATTATCTTGCCCACTCACAGAAAGAGAGTGAGCATGGATGAAAGCTGCAGTGTGATGTGATTATGTAAGTGCCAAACACCTATTGAAATTGGGGGAATTTGGTTGAAGTGTGTGTTTTCAAACATTTTGCTATCTTATCACACACTGTGTTTTGCCAATGTATGTTACCTTTGCTCTGGTTTAGATTAGTTCCAACTGTGAACATATCAGTGCAGAGACGCAAACAAATGTTAACTACAGACTCAACACACCTGTAATTCTGCTAAAGAACTGCAAACAAAAAAAAGTATTTATGATATTCAAAATCTATGTGGTATTATTATCGAAAGGCACTAAACCTTTATTTCTCTTGTGTGCCTGCTTCAGTCAGTTTATGTTACATTAAATTGTATCTGTTAAATCAGTATTCTGAAATTGTGTAGTTTGGCAGCTAAAACATTATTTGGCTCTTAAATTGTGGCTCTCAAAGTTTTATTGTTGTGAAATACTTTTTAGTTGTGCTCACATTAGTGAAATTCTATGGGGAACATTGCCATGAATCACTGCTTATGTTGTAACCAAGCAGCATTCCGTTGATAAATGCATTGAATCCATGTGACCAATCCATTTCAAGGAAATTATTGTATTTTGTCTGTAACAATTCTCTGAACAATGATCAACGTGACTGCTCTGTTGGTCTGATAAATAGAGCTGGCACAATAATGTTAATGATTTAAATTTTATCCACTGAGTCAGTAACAGACCCAGTTTGGCCAGTTACATCTTATTTGTTGCCATTATTTTCTATACATTAGGGCTGCACTATTATGACAAAAATCATATTTGTTGAATAGTCCCTTGAAATTCTGGTTGTGATTATTAATAATGATTATCCAAATTAACACTGAACGATGTTATGTTTTTTTTTTTTTTTTTAACAACTTCATAATAGTTCATAATAGTACATGAACATAAACAAGCTGAAAAGATCTTTATTAATTTCTATAGTAGCCTCAAATATCAATTACACATTGGATTGGTTTATCATAAAAAAAAAAAAAACGAAATACTAAATATATATAAATACTGTTAATGATAGTATAATAATATACTAAAACTAAAAACAATATATGTCTTTCAATATCTTGAGTGTGTGAACATAAAAACATGTAAACCCAGAACAACTTCTATTCTGAAGTGAAAAGTTAGCGTTTTGACAATTATTGATGTATTTCTCTGTGTATGCGCAGATTTATGACTGATGTGGCTCATAAATGTGATGAAATGGCACATGAATGGCCATTCCAAATAAACGTTAAATACAGTATGCAGTAGGGCTGGGTATCGAGTTCGATTTTTTTTTTTTACCGACCGAATTGCCTTGATACTAGGGCTGTGTAATATGGACAAAAGAAACAATCACGCTTTTCTTAAACAATATTCCGATTTCGATTTTAAGCAGGATTTTGACACACGCTGACATGTTTTACAGTCTGAATCTGAAACATTTTTCCAAAGGAAAACAATTAGCTCTTTATTAAAGACCTGTAACATGTCTCTCAAACAGACACAAGGCGGAGAAAAAGCAACAACTAGTAACGTTAATGGTGTAACAAAATGTTTCTAGCCTACTGCGTGTTCCTTACCAGCAACCATAGCAACAGTGAAGTAATATCAAAGTAATATCAAAGATGGCGACTTCCACAAAACTAAAAATATTAGCACTGTTTGGCAAGAGTCCAATTTAGCCGCAAGTTCTTTCCTCAAATCTTCATTAAGAGACAGCAGCTTTTACATTTGGGGGAAGAGTGAAGCATTTGAATTGCGCGCTGCGCGCAGAACACAAAACTAACGGGAGAGCGGATCCGGTGGAAAACTGCCGGTAAAAAAAACGCAGCTTATTTCTCCTTTACTGCAAGTTACCGAAAACAGACATTAAAGCACGTAGCGCATGATTGAGCCGGTTTTACTGACAACATTTGCGGGCATCATATATTTGCATATATACTTGCTCTGTTTAGGTGCCCTGCGTTGTGATTTGTTTAAATAGCCTACATACAAATAGTGCATGTTCACATCACGATTTCAATTAATCGCACAGCCCTACTCGATACAACTAATGATCGAAAAATGTCTCGTCGAAAAAAGCGCCGCTTTTAAGTAACATTGTCTGATGGCTTTTCCTCTCCTTGTGTCAAATGCTTTGAAGGCATCTCTTGTCTGTAGCATTATACATTGTCTGTGTGGTGTGGAATGGCTCACATGCATGTACTTCAGCGTTTGTTTGTATTAATCACGGTCAGTGCTGGAGTCTGTGTGAATTGTTTATTTAAGCTGGGCAGACTGTAATTAATATGAGGGATACACCCATTTATGTTTTCAACAGTGTAGAGCCCACATGTTTAGACACTTTTATTCCTTTCATAGCATATAGACTCAAGCTCTATAGTTTTAAACCTCAGCAAACATTTTCTGGTTTGTCTTTATGACCTGGTTTCACCTCTAGTTAATGTCTTACTGTGTTTAAACGCAAAATATGTGCAGGATGTTGTTGATTATTGTTTTCCAAATGTCTAACAGACAAAGTCTGCACTGTGTTTGTAATCTGTGGATACAATAATGGGGATGTGTAGATGTCTAAGGGTATTGAGCACATGTGTGTGTTTAGTGTGTTCACATGTGAGTGATCTCTGGTTTCGGCACAGGAAGGGAAGTCTTTTGAAACAGTGTGTGTGCACATGTGGTTTTAGTGTGATGTGTACGGTTGCCGTTCAGGGTTGTTGAGTTCATGTGTGTGTAAATGTTACAGGAAGGCCTGTGAACCACCTGATCATACAAAGTACAGCAGCTTGCCCTATTTGGGCCTCAATCAAAACATGTACAAGTAGAACGGAATGGTTATTCCAAATAAAACCAATTTTTGGGACACTGGTAACGTGCATTTGGGAACACAGTATGTACCATGAAAAACGTATAATTTTATTCTTAAACACTAAAGATTTCTTTAAATTCTGGATGATAAAAAAAGAATAGATTATTTTTATTATTACAATTATACATTGATGTTCTGGTCAAATTTTTCTGCTTCAGAGACTGTTTTGCTGCTGTGTGTGTGTATGTAACAGAAAGGACAGGTGTTTTTTCGTGGTAAGCGTGAACAAGAAATAATGTGTATGTGTGATTGATGTGAATAATGTATTCGTGTGAGGGTCAGGCACCTCTCTTATATCTCACACTCTGTCCACCGGCATCAAGGTTAGTTTACTCTTCACACTCTCGTGTGAAAAGGCTCACTCCTGTACCAAGCACGGCATAGCACTGTTGCCTCTGCACCACTCAAACATTGCCATGGTTACGCTCATCTTTGGTCCGAGTGGCTTGTACTTATTTGTGAAATAATTGCAGAAATCCTGTCCTGTCCTGACTGCTCTTGTATTACTGGGTGTTTCATTAGATCCGTCCTTAATGGATGTTTAGCACTGGCATTATGTTGGTATGTCTCTGATTTCTCAGTCATTCAGTTCATTCTATTGTATCTTGTAGATTTTATTAGTCATGTTTATTTTTCTCTCATTTATTTAAACAAATACATAATGTTTCAGCTCTTTAGGTATGTACAGTATTTCTAAAATCTTGTCAATAGTTAATTTATGACATTTATTTCGG
This sequence comes from Enteromius thamalakanensis, assembly GCA_032357475.1. Classification (NCBI taxonomy): domain Eukaryota; kingdom Metazoa; phylum Chordata; class Actinopteri; order Cypriniformes; family Cyprinidae; genus Enteromius; species Enteromius thamalakanensis. Next base: position 6,057 of record JAUCMT010012743.1, on the reverse strand, counting down.
CCCATTTTGGTATTAAATGCCTACTTTTTCATGATCCTATTAATTCCCAGTGCTTCCAAGTCTTGTTCTTGTTAGAAATGTAGAAAATGTTGTATTACTGGACTCCTATTCACCCATCTGATGTCTGTTGTGGTCTTATGTTATAACTGCTGTCAAATGTCAGTGTGTGGGTAAAAAGACACATAATCTTTTGTTAACCTTAATTTAATTAGACCAACTCTATCTCTTATCCATAATTCACTTCTTGCTCTCTTCCCCACCTACAGAGGTCAAGAGTCCCACATCCGATATGAACACATTTACCTACAGGACCCCAGCAGCCAATCAGAAGTGGAATACTCGGAGATGAAGCGTCCTCGCTTGGAAATCGGGACCGAGTCTCTTATTCGTCACTCAGCTCATCGTCAGCCCCTCACCGTGGGTGGAGCTGAGGAAATGGCAAAGGTTTGCAGTTTAAAATGTTTTCCATCATAGATGTTAATACTAGGGATGCCATTTTTGTAACTGCTCCTAGTTAATGTGCAAAAAAGATGCTAGTGAATTGCTAAACACTTTTTAACCTTTAAACTAATTTAAACTACCACTTAGCGTTGTTATACTGGTAGCCATGATTAACCGGTAGAGATTTGGACTATTGTTTTTTGTGTTTTTATGTATTATTATTATTATTATTTTAAATTAGGTTATTATTAGTGATATTGACACTGGTGACAAATTCTAATTTATTTTTTAAAAAAGAAATATGGTATTTATAAGACCTCATTTAAAGCAATTACAGTGTGACAAATATTGTAACAGTGAAATAAAATTCTAATGTTTCTCACAGAACCATTAAGCCCAACATGCATACAAGAATAGTACAAGATTGCCCTTGTATACTTACATACTTTGCATATTGTTTAATGGTTTGTGTGTAATTAGCAGCAAAAACAATATGACTGTCTTTAGTTTACAAATGCAGAAAAAAAGAGTTAGCTTTAGATGTTTACAGAATCGGTTAATAAGAAAAAATCTTTTTCTTTTAATAAGTTTAACCCAAGTATCCTAATAACTAATAAGTAACCTGATAAATATCTTTAAATGTAACATTTGGTGTGGCAAACAGAAAGCTTTAACTGATTCTGAATCCTCATGCTTGTGCATTGTGATTATTATGGGATTAGGCTAGAAAGGATGCTGCATGCTGTATGTGGATTAATCTGACTGTAGAGAAGAGCGATAATAAGTCTGTTTCGCAGATTATCACTTAGTCCATATTTATTGGCCTCGTAAATCAGCCTGTCTGTTTCCGTTGGCCGGTGTTTTTATCATCCCGGCCCAGCACTGGCATTTACCACCACACAGGCCTGTTGGGAACCGGTGTGTGTGTGTGTGTGTGTAGATACTGTTTGGGTTGCCAGTGTCTAAAAGATTTCATCTTAAAGAGTTATGTCAGTAATACCAGAACCTCTGACTTTGCAGCTGTGGTTTTATATGTTAGGTTGTGAGGGAATGAACGTGTATGTGGTGTAACGGTAAATGGCACAGGCAGATGTTTGGAATAACTCTGCAACTTCTTAGGAACTCTTTTCTAGGTCAGGGGCGCTGAGAAGGGTGTGTGTGTTTAGGTGGAATATATGCAGCCTCTCTATAATAACAAACTGCTGCCTCACACCATGTGAGATCCATTTCTGCTGCTTTACAACTGTAGGTGTCACCAGACTGTATCAGGTTTTAGCCAAGTGTGCATCACATAGCCAATACTGAAAGTGTTTATTGACTGCTTAAAAGACTCGCACTGTTCTCTTCCTCACAGGAACAACAAGACCCAGTAGATGAGTCAAACTGTGCAGGAAGAGTCACAATGTTGCTGGCAAACCTTTTAAAGCATTTACTGTAAAATCTTGGATATAGGAACAGTCTCATTTTGTAGAGTATTTATTTGCATTGTATTTCTATTTATTGCCACAGCACTTTGAAGCAACATAACATTTGAAGCAAGCCATCTGTGATTTAAAAAGAGTTTTTAAGAGGTTATGTGCATTTTTTTCAGGAATTCTAATTCTTATGAAGTTTTGTCTTTTGGAAAAAGTAAAAGAAATGAAATGTTGTTGTCAATACAAATCATTAACTTTTTTTTCTTAAGATAAAGAGATAGCAATAGGCAAAAGGTTATTAAAGTACTTTTTTAGTGCAGAGAAAAGGGGAGCCTTGACTGCAGCCTGTACACAGGGCTTATTGTTCAAGTCTTGAAAGGATTGCATAAGCTGTTTAAAGGAAAATGATTATATGTTTGTTAAAGTGTTAAGGAAGGACAGCTACACCCCGTAATGTGCATCTTTGAGTTTGTTTGTGTGTGTGTGGCAGGATTAAGGTCACTGTGATCACACCTCCTGCTTGTGGCATGATGTAAAGGGCAGAATGATTACACCCTTAGAACAAGCGCTAAGGTCAGTGTGATCACACTCTCGATCCAGAGATGTTATGCTGAGTTGTTATGACTTCCCCTAAAGCTTTTGTGTATTTTTAGCAGCCATTACAATATGGGGCTTGGAGGCAGAACTCTGTGTGTGTGTGTGTGTGTAAGTGGAAGCCATTGTGCAACAGTAGTTAATTAGTAATGAATCTGACCTAGATGTGATGGTTGAGCAGTTGAGGATATTTACATGAGGATTTGAGCGTGTTAGGGTGAGATACAGACAGCGGGACATTTGAAAGGACACTCAAGTCAAAGTGGACAGAGGAAATCTCTGATCCTCTTTATGTAAGAGCTGTCACACTCAATGACACTCATGAAACTGAGCGAGTGGAACCGAAAGCTCAGGGAGGAGAAGAGTCTCTCTCACTCACACTCACACACACACACTGGTGTGTGTTGTGTCGTTTTCAGCATACCTGCAGCGCTCTTGACAGGTGTGAGCCAGCAGGTCTGTGTCTAATGGCTTGCTACAGCTCAGGGTGTCGGGTGACTCGTGTTATCCTGACATCCTATGATTCATAAACATTTTATTGAGTCAGAGCTGGGAACTGGATTTTACTTGTTCTTCACATACTCTTGAAGGTTCGTCAGACTAATGCACGTCTATCCTGGGATGAGCAATGAATTCTGAAGAGATTGAGAGTGACATTTGATCCTAGGGTGTTTTGTGCGGTTGTTTGGGAGTTGCTTACAGGGCTAGACAAAGGCTTCACCTTTAGATCTTTAGATATGCCTCGATTCCAGTGTAAAATGTGAATTCTATTTATTTATTTATTTATCCCTCTCTCCACCTGGTCAAAATCAGATCACTTAAAACCCCATTTTCACTTGCAGTGGCTTTGTTGCTGCATGTTGGCAGTTGCTTGGTCTTTGGTAGTTATTCCTAGTTCTGGGTGCCATTGTAATGCTTTTTTCCATTGATGTTTTGAGTTATTTCTGAGTTAAGTCTGTAATAAGAAACGGTGTGTGTGAAATTGGTCTGCAACAGACACGAAATGTGAATACACATACATACATGCTTGTATGTCCACAGTGAAGAGATGTTTAGCCACAGCTGTTGTCATGGCAGCTGAGAACTTTCATGTGGAAAGAAATGGTGGAAATGTCACCAGAACTGTACACTCGTTCCATAATCATGCAATCAAAATATCACTGCGTTTGTCGTAAGGTAATGTTAAAATGTATTTAATGTCTTATGGTTGTTTTGAAAAGCTGTTTGTACTGTTGAGGTCGATAAAGTACATTTTAAAAAAGGCATTTTGTATTTTAATACAATAATTTATTCCTGTGATGCAAAGCTGAATTTTCTGAGTTTTAAGTGTCACTTGATTCTTTAGAAATAATTCTAATATGCTGATTTATTGCTTAAGAAACTTTTCTTAATGTTAAAAACAGTTCTGCTGCTTGGTATTTTGGGGCAAACCGTGATGTGTACTGGTTATTAGGATTCAATGAATAGAAAATTTAAAAAACATTTTACTAATTTAATGCATAATTGCTTATTATTATTATAACTATTATTATTATTATTTTTAATCTCACTGATCCTAAACTTTTGAACTTTACACTTATTAGTGAGTCTCTTTCAGCCTGATTTGGTTGATTGATTAATTAATAAGTCTCACAAATGCACTAAGAGGTGTTAAATGAACTTGAATGAATGTATATTTGAACAGCACTTAATAAATAATCGGGGATAAGCACTCGACACACCTTTACTTCACATACACACACCACACTTTTGTCTTTGCCCCACTTTAACCCTAGCCTCTTTAAAAGGAGTTTCAGTCAGTCTGTGTGTGTGTTGGCACTCGCATCTGTTGTGAAGGTTACTGCAGTGCATATCCATGTCTTAGCGCTCAGGTTTGTGTTTATGTAAAGCTGCTTGGGGTTTTAATTCTCATACACACGTTTTTGATTCTTGGTTGGTTCCTGTTACTGAGAGTTGGCAGGATTATAGTGCTTGTCCTTGAAAGTAATTGTGTGGGGTTAACAAGGCACTTTTCAAACTACACCATGTGTGTGTGAGAAAGAGATTGAGTGAGTGTGTGTATGTACAGCTTTGACTCCTCTATCAAATCCTTTTCAAGTGTTAAGTCCAGCCTGAAGTTTGGAATGCCTCTAGGAATTTGTTTTGAACATTAGCAGAGCTCTCAAGCTGTCCTTGGACATTTGGGCTTTGTCTCCCTCTTTCCATGGACAATCTGGAATTGGGGCAACACGTTTTAAAAAAGTTTGAGATCAATTATTAAAAATGACGTAGTCTAATGTGCCCTAAGTTCTACATCTATTTAAAATGTATTTTTATTAGTAGTGTGTATATATGTGTTTTTATTATATTTTATATGTAGTCTTGTTCTTTTTTTTGTTGTTGTTGTGTGATTGTGTCCAGTTCATGCATCTGTCCGAGTGGTCTTTAAGGTCGGTGAGAGAGAGAATAGTAGACACCCTCCCTGAACACTACTCTTATGTAACATTCTTTTCATGTGAGAGAATGAACCCAAAGGCTCTTTACCACACTTAAAACTAGCTAAATATTCAATAGCTTTAACCACTGATCTGTGTGTACATTCACCAGTTTATTATAAGAGGTGAGGCTTTTACCGCTAAACAGTCTCTAAGCGGTACTGTGATGTGACCATGTTTTTCATGGTTCTGAGCGAAAGAAGAATGAGTGCATTGTATCTATTTCCAGGATCCCAAAATGTCAGAACCTTGAAATGCTCAATAGCACTAATTAGGGGTGCTTGCCATGGCATGCATCACTATTGCTCATGCTTGAGGTTTGGGGTTTGTTAAAATGTCTAAACCAAAGCATTAAACCCTGAAACATATTTATACTGTGAACTCAAGAGTTCTCAATTGATGTGGCTTGTTTTAGTGTAACTTATTTTTACCTGGTTGTGATTTAAACAAGTAATTTACGATGTATAAAGGAAACATTTTTATTTAATCTTTGAGTAGATAATGTACCATTCAGCAAGGATGCATTAAAGTGATTATTAAATTGATGAATGGTGGCTATAAACATTTGTTATGGCAGATTTCTATTTCAAATAAAGGCTGTTCCTTAAGTTTTTATAAGCACTGTTTCCATAAAAATATCAAGCAGCACAATTGTTTATTGTTTTTTTGTTTTAACATGGATATTCCGAAACAGAAGGAAATGTTTCATATGCTAAATGTTAATTAAGAGGGGAAACATTTGAAACCACAACTTTTACAAACAAAATAAAGCATTTACCAGCTCTGAATGAGTACAATGTTGTGTGTGTTTATACAGGAGCACGGCAGCAGCAGCAGTTCCATTGGAAAGATTGAACCCATCTCTCCCGTGAGCCCAGTGCCCATGGAGCCCGACCTGGACCTGGTTCCCTCTCGTCTCTCCAAAGAGGAGCTAATCCAGAACATGGACCGGGTGGATCGGGAGATCACCATGGTGGAGCAGCAGATCTGTAAACTGCGTAAAAAACAGGTAACCTTCACCTCAGTTATCATAAAGCTGAGTTGTATTGGATCCTAGAATGCATCATATATATATATATATTAGTGGTGGGCCGTTATCGGCGCGTTAACGCGAGACTCTTATCGCGCGATAA
>JAUCMT010012645.1:0-21768 GCA_032357475.1 Enteromius thamalakanensis | reverse complement strand
AGAGACCCCCCTCATGATTGTAAAGCGCTTTGGGGTGTATGACCATACATGATAAAGCGCTATATAAGTGCAATATTTATTATTATTATAACTGGCGAGACTATTTTAGCTTTTCCAGTTCGTCAGCAGAGGATCTGCACGCAACCTTCCCAACCCTCTGCGGCCCAAGAAGGGGGGCGACAGAGTTGCTTTCAGGGGTGCTGAAGCAAGTGGTTGAGAGCGGAGCACATGAATAACACAAATTTTTACATGTGGAATTAAAAAAATACAATATATCAATAATATTATGGATATAATTGAAGGGGAACACAGCCTTCTGGTAGACCGTGGATATGTTTTATAGCCACACCTCTGGCGAAGGAGACCAGAGGAAGCACAGCCGGAGCTACTCCACTCTAGGTCCGACTGCGGGGCAGGGAGGACTCAGGTTATGCACAGTTAAGGGAACACTGAGAGAAAATAGGATCCCATAGGAGTGGTGCAGCAAGGTCCTCTCGCCCACCTGCTGTCCTCCTGAGGACACGAGAAAACACAGCCTCTACGTAGAGGTCTTTTTCTGTAAAACCTAGCGAAGTTGGCGGTGTCGCCCAGCCTGCAGCTCTAAACTATGATAAGAGGCGCCGTGAGCCTGTCGTATAGGACAAAGCAGCACTCTCTGAGTAAGCTCCCTGTCCTAAGGCAAGGCTTCCCTGGTATAAAGGAAATGGCTTTAACCACCCAATGAGTCAAACTCTGTTTGGAGACAGCATTCCCTTCTGACGCTCCAAGTGCGGTCAGTATAGCGGCGCTTTCTCAAAACGCGTACAGGACAAGCAACTCAAGGCTGGGTCTGCCTCCTCTGGGGGCAGAGCTTGTGGGTTCCTACATAATCGTGAAGAAACAGTAGGAACCCTGTGCACAGCTGGCCGGGTTTTCAGCCGGACCAAGCTTAAGGCACTCTATGTAGACAGAGACGGTTTGTGGGTCTCCTATCCTCTTTAGTAGAGAACAGCGCACTGAAAGGCGCTGTCCTTCAGCACCAGATATTTTTGTTCTATATCTGCTTCCTGTAGGGGCTCAAAGGGAGCATGCTGCAGGCCATGTAGGGTGACAGCAAGATGCCAAGAGGGTGAGAGATGTGGTCTCGGTGATATTTATTTTTTCATCAACCCGACACGCACCTCTAGGAAACCGAATGATGAGTAGGTGCTCAGCGAGGGGCGCGGCCTCCACTGCAGAGGGGGCTTCCAGCTTAGGAAATTATCTTTATGACAGCATTGAAACGCCGAAGATGTCTGTCCCGTCCCGTGGGATGCGGGTGCCATAGATGCCCAATCCCCTGAGAAGTTTCCTTCAGGGGATTTCCAGAAAGAGGCTTCTGCCAGGATCTGTTCTTCGTCCTCCCTGAATTTACACATCTGTGCAAGGAGGCTCACTGGGGAAGGTGTACTTATGTCCTGAAGACCAGCTGTGCGAGGGAAAACGGCAGGTAATGGGCAGACTCGTGGAAGGCGAAAAAATGTGTCTTGGCCTCTCCGGAGTGCTCCATATCAGCTGGGCGGGGAGGCGCTATTCTCCAGGAAGGGTGGACTGTCGTGAGCTGTGGCTGAGAGCCCTGGCATATGAACAGAGCGCAGTTCTTTTTTTTTTTCGCTTGACTCCACAGGAGCAAATGGCGGGAGAGTTGTGACAGAGAGCATAGTGTTTCTTTATGTACACGATTACCACTGTGTTGTCCACAGGCCCGTGCTAGCACGGCTAACAATTCAAGGCATTTTTATGTTATATGCCAAAGCAGCTGGACGGCTGACTGCTTGCCCATTGTATACAGCACCCCGGGCCATGGACAAGGCACCCGTGTCCTTGACTATGACCTGCCTGGCCACGGCCAAAAGGTGGCTGCACTGCGGGAAAACGCCAGTCCGGAGTGTGCCATGGTGCTGCCCATCTAAGGACCCAATCGTGTAACCAGCGCTGAGCGGTCTCATATGAATCAGCCCAGCTGCATGTTTGCATGCGTCCGTGCTGTCATATACCCCAGGAGCTTCTTTTGAGAGGGACCACTGTCTTGTGTCTGACGTATCTAAGGCAGTTCAGCATGGAAAAGAGTCGGCAGAGTAAAGAGTAAACTCTCCCAGAAAAATAAAAGAGAGGAAAAGGATCTCTTTTTCTCATTATGGAGCTGGACTCAATTGCTCTGCCCACCTCGCCAGCGAACGCGCAGTGTCGCCGAACTGGCCGAAGGCCGACCTGGAAGGTGGGGGCGTGGAGAAATCGAGCTCTCTCGGCATCCAGCACCTGCGTCAGATTCAGCCACTGAAGTCGCTCCTGGACCACCGTGGTGGGCATCACCTGACCAGGGGCCCCAGACAAGCGAGGCAACGATCATGTCCGTCTAAGAGGTGAGGAAACTCTGCATCCAGAAACGCATGGCCGGTTTGACATTCCAAAGAGCACTTCACCAACCGTGGGAAAATTTGCTCTTTCTTCCTGATGAAGACCTAACGCGGCAACTCCGTGCACTCAGAGGTCTTTTGCTTACTGAATATGCAAGATGACTGGCACACAAGCCTTTAAAAAGGCTACCAGCCCGCAGGATTTGCTGACCAGATGAAACGTTGTCAGACGAGAGAGCAGGAAAGCAGGAACTATTAAAATCAGGACTTTCCCCGATCGTTCTCTAGAACTCAAGGAGGGGGTCTCCTGTAGCAGCTCAGGCGGCGAAGGCTCTGAAGCGAAAATCTACATGTGCACTGTGCTCGTGCCCTCTTATACTCACACAGTGATTGAGTGCACCTGAGCACAATCAGTGCATGCCAATGTTCATTGGCCTTTAGTAAAAGGCTCATAGGCAATTGGTCTCTCTGGCGAGTTCCCGTATGTAACGTCGAAGTGATTCCACTGAAAGGGTAAGGCATTAATATGTGTTTTAGTATTCCAGTAGGGTACAGCAGGGCTAAAGGCGCCATAGGGTCACCATGTTCAGAAATGAAACCATCACATTTAAAAACATATCATATAATAGAATGTCATTTGTTGTTCATGTAAATATATATATATATATATATAATTATTATTGAATCTTTACTTATTAAAATGATTTTGTTTTTGTATTTTAAAATATATTTTTTATATTAACATATTTTAATTATATTTTAATTATATTTAATGAACAAAAACACTACCTTTATTTTTCAAAAAAAGCAGAAAATAGTAAAAAATAGTAAAAAAAACTTTTGAACAAACATTAACTTAGATATTATTTTTTTAAAAACCAACAACATTATTTTAGTCTAAGTAATTGTATGAATACCATAGGCTTTAAACCCTACGTGTGGGGTAAACTTGCCACTTCTTACATATATTTATAAGATATAAAAAATACTGAAAGATTCACACAAAATCTGTTGTTCCACTAATGTTCAATACAACATGTACATTTTTCTGCAATTTTAGCAGTGAATAGCATAGTTTTTCTTAAGGTGGGCCTTTAGCTCTGTTGTACCCTAAAATCCATACTAATAAGTAACTAAAAATAAAGCGTTAAAAAAACATAAAAATGACCAGAATAACCATATTACAAAACTAAAACTAAAATTAAATCAAAACTATAAAATACTGTATTTGGATTTTAAAATACTGTAGGAGTATATAAATTACACAGCAAGTTTTATTGATTTTTTACTAGTGTTTATTCACTTAGGTAATCTTCTACAGAATTTAAAACTTTCTCTGTAAAAAATTATTTTCACTTTTTCTTAGCATGCACTGATCGTGTGTTTGAAGCATAAATTATCACATTGTGTGTAAAGACTGTCAAATGGGTCTGTCTTGATCTGGTTGAATGTCGTGTTGTCCATCAGTTCTTCCCCTCACCGGTTTGATTTAGCTCAGTATTTCACTGAGTGTGTGAAGTCATGTTTAAACGCTGTCAGGTGTTTGAGAGCCGTTCTGTGTTATTAACACTGTCTGACTCACAGTCACACTTATATTTCTCTCGACTCTCATCTTCTTCTCTTAACACTTTTCTTTTCTCAATCCTCTTGGAAAATCTAGTTAAAACTGGTTTAAGGTGATATATATATAGCAGCTATGCCTCTTATGCTCAACAAGTCTGCATTTATTTGATCAAAAATACAATACAAAATATTGAGAAAAAATATTTGTTTGTTCTCTATTTAAATATATAAATCAGAAATCATTCTAACATGCTGATTTAAACTTTTCTTATGTTTATCAATGCTTTTGTGCTGCTTATGTGTAATAGTTAAGTTAAGTTTATGTGTAATACATGTGTATATTTCAGGAAACTTTAAATGAAATAAAGTTCTTAAGGATAGTGTAAATTATAAATACTGCCCTGTTTTAGGGCCATTAAGCAAGATGGGCTATGAGTTTAACTAGCTCCAGCTACTCAATATTTAAACCAGTTTGGACTTGTAGAAACCATCTAACAAGCTACAGAATCCATCATCTTAAGCTGTATTTTCCATCATGAACAAGAGTGTTACACAAGACCGGATAGCACAGAAACACACCATGTGTTTGATTTGACCCTTCTCATTCGACTGTAAATCAGATATTAAAGAGCGCAATCCTCAGAGAGACCAGCAGAAACCCTTCGAAGTCAACAAAACACAATGCGCTCTACACAAAGATAGCAGGCAGGAGAGATGATGAGATTCTTCTGGCTCTCTCAGGTGTTTGTATTTCTCTGCTATTTCATCATGACACTGTTTATCCTATTTGAAACTTTTTTGTAGCATAAATTGACTCCCATATTCCTTGTATGCAAAATTCATATTCTACATAACATCTAACATGCAGTGTTCCTTTTAAACAAAATCATTATCTAGTGAGTTATTATTCTTTTTTTTTTTCTTTCCCTGTCTGTGTGTGTGTGTTGGATTGTGTTAAGGCTAACCGAGCTGTTTTTCTAAGCACCTGCTCTTCTACGGTTTGAATGACAGTATGTTGTATGTATGAAGCACGTTGATCTGTCCAACATTAGATACAGCCAGCAGCGCATCAGACATGTACATAATCAAGCTTCTGCATCAAACTGCACACAGCTGTTGTACTCTTCTGAAACATTTATGAGGCTCTGCTTTGGGTTATAAGCACTTTTAAACTAAAGTTTAAAGTGATTTTTTTTATAATTCTGAAAGACGTTTCTTCTGCTCACCAATGCTGCATTTATTTAATCAAAAACAGAGTAAAACCATAATATTGTGAAATATTATTCTAATTGTAAATATTTAGTAAAATATGATTTATTCCTGTACTCAAATGTGAATTTTCAGCATCATTATTCAAGTCAGTGATCCTTTGAAAATCATTCTAATATGATTTGCTGATCAAAAAGCATTTCTGATTGTTATAAGTGTTACTAATAGCTGTGCTTCTCTATATATTCTTTATGACAGCTAACAACCTCAAACAGGTACTACTAATTTAGAGATTATATTAAGCAGAGTGTAGCTGGACTATTTAAAAACAAAAATAACAGGTCTTTGAGGGTCAGAAATCTAGCTGATAAGCAAGTGATGAAATACTTATTTGACACAGTACTTGCCACATAAATTGTTAAAAAAAATCATACAATGTGATTTCCGTTTTTTCTTTTTTTTTTTTTTTCTCAGTGGAAATGCACCTATGCTGGTTGTATATGTTTTGAGAACTTGCAAAGTCACAGGGTGATCAAATACTTATTGACCTCAATATATATATATATATATATATATATATATATATAAAACTAGAACAAATTTACTAGGCAATCATTTTTGCAGTCTGTTTGAACCATGTTTACATCCATGTAACATATTTTCATTTTCATCTCCAAATCAGCATAGGAAATTTTAAAACATTTATATTTTGTATTTCAGGAATCCTCAATTTTTTCCAGTTTATGTTTTAAAAAAGAGAAAACAAATATATATATATAAGACAATAACAAGGAAAATCATCTCCGGTTTACATATACTGTAGGAATCCCAGTTCCTTAAAGGAACGAGACACTGCATCAAACCGCTATGGGAACGCCTCGCTCGACCACTTGACCACGCTCTGAATCAGCTGTATAAAATGTCCAACAGAGGAGCGAGGTGGATGAGGTCAGAGACCATGGAGCTTAAAAGCATGTGTGGAGATACCAGTGACAGCCTCAGAAATTAAGCAAGCACCGTCATGGAAGCTGGGAGTGTGTCAAAAAATGCTTTGACCAGTCTGGGCACTAAGTGAAGTAAGAAAGGGCCACTGAAACAGCATGCCTCTTGCACCACGGCCAGGTCCCATGTTGTGTCACGAGATTGCACTGTTGGTCTCATCCTCTGCGCACTCCTCCTGTGGAGGAAGCGTACTACCAGGGGGTGAATGCCCATTGTCTTTCCATCAATACGTGATTGGTAAACTGATAATGCTGCCACATTCACCACAATGTGGAGTGGGATACTCCTGCAGAGAATCTAGCCTACAAGTACTCCAGAACTGTACCAGCTGGGCAGTGAACAGGGTCTTGCTGGTGAACTCTGCACCATGAAGTGAAGAATTTCCACCTCAGGGTGTACACTTTCCTCATGGAGGGAGCTCTGGATTGGAGCATGGTCTCAACAACCTCAGTCAAGAGACTGGGTATGGTTATTAGTTGCGCCCCCCCTCAAGAGCCATATCCACAGTTTCCATAACTCTGGGCTAGAAACACAGCCAGCATCTCCAGGCAGTTGCTGTGCCATGAGCCAGTTGATGGGGACCACTCCACAGACCATGGGCCAAGCAACCCCACTCATGACCGCTCCCCAACCAGTGAAGGACGCATCAGTGATCAGTGTTACACAGCGACACCAGGGATTGAAATGAGGATGGGGAATTTGGAGTCCTGGCAGTGAATTTGGAGGGGGGACAGTGTTTCATTTCCAACTGGTTAGGCTTATTTTGAAATTAAAGTGACTTCTATTTTTTTATCAATTCAAAGACTATGAAATTGATCCCAGCAAAGAGTACAGTATATAAGCTTCTATCTCAAACCTAAGGAACTTCCTGTGAGAAGGAAGGAAGGACACATGGAAGTACGCATCTCTAAGATCTATTGTGACAAACCAGTCCTCGGACCTGACTTGTGACATGACCTGATTCGGTGTGAGCATCCTGAACTTCAGCTGACTGACAAAGTGGTTCAGTTGCCCTCCATCCTTCTTTGGAACTAAGAAGTACCGACTGTAGAACCTTGAACCCTTTACGTGAGGAGGGACCACCTTGATGGCCTCGTTCCTTAAGAGAGTGTCTACTTCTCTTTCCATGACAAAATCCTGTTGGGGCCCACCAATGTGGGCATCACGCCACTGAAGCAACTCAAACGGGATTCGATAACCTCTCTCTACAGTCTGTAGGACCCATTGAGGCACATTTGGCAATAGATTCCTTGTTGCAAAATAGTCTACTAAGGGAACCAGCCTCTGATGTTAGGCACACCACTTAGTCAGGATCCTGCGGAGAGATCTAAGTGCAACACAGAGGGCACTGGGTAAAGATAGGCACTGCTCAATCCCAGAGGGCCCTGCCTCTGAAGTCCTGCCCCAAGTTGACTTCTATACTGGGACCTCTTAACCATAAGCACAGGCCTGAGACCTGTCTTAGTTTTTGAGATTCAAAGTAAGAGGGCCATTTAGAATTGCACTGCCCAGCAGCCCCCTGAGCTGGAAAGAAGTGTTTCGCACAGGAAATGCCACTACTTATATACTTGACCCTATGCATCTGCTGACGACCACAGACATAGCGTCACAAAGCAGACCCAAAGGCACGCTATCCACCTCATTCAGCAGGTCTTTCTGGCATGCCTGTAACACAGCAGTAGTGTGCAGACACATACCAGCATGATCTGCGGCAGAGTACCCATACTCCAAAGCTTCAGTGGCAAAGGTGGAGCCTTTAAAGCAAAGCCACGCTGGGTGATAGAGAGCTTGTGGCAATGTCTTACTCCTCATACCAGGGCGATTGAGGGTCTGGACTAGCTCTGAAATGAGAGGAGAGAGAACCAGCTAAGAAACTCCTTCATCAGATCATTTGGCGATCCCCACAAGTGCAGCTGCAGCTTCACCTTGGTGGAAGCGCGGGACTGCAAACGCGGGAAGTGCTTGAAAAGGCTACTTACCTCGAGAAGAATGCCTTCAGGGAGCAGAGCTTAGCGAGCTTTGCCCTTGTCTTAGCTTGTCAAATTAAACCTTACAATTGTAAAAAAGACTTATGGACAAGAAATGAGACAGACACACAGAGAGCGTGTCTTTGATTTGCTGAATCAAAAAGTCTGTGGTATGAAAAAGGCGTTGGTATCTCCGCACATGGTTATGTGCTCCCTGGTTTCTGACGTCACCCGCCTATGACGTCTCGCCCCTCCGCTGGACAGATTACACAGTAGATTTAGAGAGTGGTTACACTAGAGGCATTGTGTTTCGACGTAGTTCGGGTTGCTGGAAAGGAACTGGTTTCCCTTTGAATTGTAGATTTGGAAAACAATTCAGCAAAGCTGAGATTACACTTTTATTGGCAGTTGAAAGCATCATAAATATAACCAAAATATTAATGGCAACGTTAAACATGGGGATGTGTAGAATTTGGAATTCAATTCCAATCTGCAGATCCAGGAGTGCACAGTATTCAATTAAATCCATCACCTTACGTAACGAAATGTAATAAATCAGCATCTGTAATACTGATTTGCTTCTCAGGAAGTGGCTTAGTTTGTTTACAGGAAAGCATCCCGTGTACTGCAAACTGCAATAGATTTAGAATTCAGAATGAGCACACAGGCGTGTGGAAACCCCAGATCATGGTTGAATTTGCCCCACAGGCATAAACTGGTTACATCCACAGTGTGCTGAATCGATATCAGCTGTCAGCACATTCTGACGTGGAATCAATTGGGATGTAGAATCAATGCAGAGAATTGAGTTGATACAGCAAAATATCATTAAAATGGCAGTAATTAAAAGTGATTCCGGCTTGTGAACTTCAGTGATGACATGTCTGTCTCACCGCAGGCTTGAGCTCTCCGCCAGCTAATCTGGCCTCCTCTGCCGTGCCGAGCATCGTGACTCCCATTGTTAACGGATTCAGCGGAATCCCTCACCAAGCCAATGGTCATCCAGTAGAGGCAGTGTACACCAATGGGCTTCCACCGTACTCCACCCAAAGCCCCACCGCAGCCGACACGCTCCAGCAGGCCTTCACAGGCGTCCAGCAATACACAGGTACTGCACACATCTCAGTTAGGTTTTCTCTAAAGTGCTTTTATTATGGATTTTTGAAAATGAGCTGTCATGCAGTGTGTAACACTAAGTGAATAAAAAACATCCAGCAAAGTAAATCTGAAAGTGTATAAAGGTTTTGTCTCTCGAAAAAAAGAGTTGACTCTGAATCATTAAAATTAGTAGTTTTGAAGTCATGAAGCATGAAACTTTAGCATATTTCCCACTTACTTGTTGCCACAGGAAACACTAGCTGTTTTTTAGGTATCGGCTGTACACAAAGCAGCTCTGAACACTGGTTAAAGTGAAATTGTCAGCAGATTAGCGTTGAATAAGGTCAAAATAATGCATATTAGAAGAAATTTAAAGTGTCTTTTGACCCTGCATGCATGCCAACATGTTGGTGGTAACTGTTTAAACCAATATGAACCTTTCATAACCCATAATAGGGGTTAGTTTAGATCTGTATTTCTCCTGAGGAATTCCTGTAGACACAAAAGTTGTCATCCAGTGTAGAGCTGTGAAATCATTTTGAATCTGAGCACAGGTTGAGATCTCATCTGAAACTCTAGAGGAGATACAGTTTCTTGTAGAGAATGCTGAGAATAAATGGAGAAAAAAAATGGTTACACTTTGCTTTGATAGTCCACTTTAGACATTCTACCAAGTAACTTAGTAACTCCTAATTAACTCATTAATTTGCAACAACTACATATATACTAACTCTTTGTTAGGGTAGGTTTAGGGTTAGTAGAATAAGTTGACATATATTTGAAAAGTTTCTGATGGGCAATATGTTGTAGACTCATCAAAATAAAGTGTTGGAAAATATGAATCAGATAGTCTAGTAATACTCTAGTGACTGCTAGTTTACATCCCAGCTAACAAACTTACGTAACGGTTACGTAACTGCAACGTAATCTGGCGACCAATGTTACGTTGTGGCTTAACTTTGCAACGTTGCAAGTTCCTAACGGCAATGTTGTGGCAACGTCATGGATCAATATTTTTGTTCTTATCAGTTGGTGTTATTTTTTGTATTATTCATTTTCTATGGGCAGTTACTATTTATTACAATTATATTTTTAAAAAGTTTTAGCGACTTTCTAGAGATCAAAAACTTTGTTTTTTACATTTGTTCAACCATTTATTATAAATTGTAAGACCCGGAAAAGCTAATTCTTCTATCAGACTCTTGAACCTGAAGTAAAATTGTGCCTCAGTCAAACGTGCTGTCCCTTCGGCAGATGAGATTATATGCCAGTATGTGCCATTATATTACTAACTCGTTGAGTTTCACAACTCAAAAACAAAAAAAATGTCCTGTCTTGTCAATATTAATATGTGCAGTGATCAGTTGTGAAGGTGAGCGCTGACAGGTGAAAATAAACACTTCTTTATAAATGTTCAATCGTGTGTCCGAAGTTTACACATTTTAAATAGCATATCTGTTAATCAGAGAACAGAGAGACGTGTAAATGACGTCCTAGTTATGTTGCAAGTAAGTCATGAAATTACTAATATATTACGAAAAGAGTACGACTCGGGATGTACGGGATGTTCTTGGTTATCTTGTTACGCAGGGAGGACGTACTGATGACGTTGTACAGGTAAGTTGGTATTAGGATGGTAATGGAATAACGTGCATACTATGTCGTTATTACATTGTCTATTGGTAAAACCAAAAATTACCAATATGTTACGTAACTGTTACATCGTGTGTTAGCTTGGATGTAGTTGAAAAGTTACTTACTGTTAGTAGAATGTCTAAAATTTTGACTTTTGCTTGCATTTCCTGCTTCTTAGACGTTTAATATCTGAAATACCTCAGTTGTTTCTGTTAAACCAGTGCTTTCCAAACTTGTCCAGTAGGACCCCCTGCCCTGCACATTTCTGCCGCTTTTCCACTGAGTGGTAGGACTAGGCACGGCACAGCTCGTTACGTCACGTCACGACTCTGCAGTTTAGTGCTGCTTTAGAGTGGGCGGGATTATTCACATGTCGTTATAGTTGTGCCGCCTCTACTGCCGTGACATCCTCGAAAACGTGCCACAAACAAACACACAACAATGGAGTATTTTTCATTTCGCATCGCCCCATCAAGCTCTCACAGGATCCGCTCCTCGGCTATCAACGAGAGGAACGTCTGTAATTCCTAAATAAACCACGAAACAGTAATTTTTGATTGATACAAAAAGGTGCGTTTCTTCAAACAAAACAGTTGCATCTGATCCTTCGCTGGCTGTGCTGATTTAAATCTAGCGGGTCTGTTGTGTCTCGTGTGGCAAGTTCAGTGACGGAGTAATGACGATTTTCTCCGGCTAATGATTGACCAGCAGTTTACAGGTCACGTTTTGGTAACGGTACGGCTCGCTTGGAACCTGAGGTGGTATTAAAAAAAGGACCAGGTACCAAGTACTGTTCCCAGTGGAAAAACCCCCAAAAGTGAGCTGTACTGAACCGTACCGTACTATGCAGTGGAAAAGTGGATGATGTCTCCCTCATCTAACACACCTGATTCCACTCATCAGCTCGTTAGTAGAGACTGCAAGGACTAAATTGGGTGTGTCTGATTAGGGAAACATACAAAATGTGCAGAGCAGGGGGTCCTCCAGAACTGGTTTGAGAAGCATTGTCTTAGATAATAATAAGACTAAATGAAGAACAAATTTGCTTAAAGGGTTAGTTCACCCATGTGCTTGAGGACATCCTAGGTGTATATGACTTACTTCCTTCATTTGAATCCATTCGGAGGTATATTAAAATGTTTTTCCTTTCTATCTAAAGCTTTATTATTGCAGTCAGTGGGTGCTTCAGTCTACAATTCGTCAAATAAGGAGCACCCATCCATAGTACAAAAACTTGCCTTAAACTGCTCTGAGGTGTGAATAAAGTCCTCCTGTAGCAAATCCATGAAAAATATCAATATTTCAGATGTAGTAAACACTTTTCTGTTTCTTATCTTTCATAATAACAATCTCACATGTCTCCTCTAGTTTCAGATGAGATCTCAAAAATGTAGTCTTTTTCTCAAGAGAAACACCTGAGCAGAACTCTCATTTGTTCTTAATGTAATCTCGTTTTGGAAATGTAGGCCTGGTTTCATAGACAGGACTTAGTTTAAGCCAGGATAAGGACTAGTTCAATTAGAACAGTAATTTTCATAAACATGTCCAAAAAAAAAAAAACATTACTGGTGTGCATCTTAAGACAAAACAAAGGCACTGACATGTTTTAAACTGCTCAGGTTAATATATTCTAGTACTAGGCTTAAGCCTCTGTGAAACTGGGGGGTAATGTATCTTGTGTATCAAAGTGAGACATTTTTGAGATCCCTTTTGAAAGTCTAGACTAGAGGAGGTGCGCGTGACATCACTTTTTCTTAGAAAAAAAAATCTGGCAGGACACTTTTGGAGAAACAATTAATGCATTCAAAATGTTGCAATTTCAGAAAGACTGTTTAATATAAAATGTTTTTTTTTGCAAAATAAGAATAGTTTGAGACATTTTTTAGATCTCGTCTAAAACTAGAGGACACATGTGAGATACTGGGGTCTTTCTCTTAAGAAGATTTTATTCCATTTAATTTCAGTATTTTCTAAAATAACCCAGAGATATTATACATGATATACTATGTTTGTATTTTTTTCAAACCTGCGCTGAGACGTTAAAGGAAATCTCATTTGAGATTAAAGATTTAAATAATAGTTTTCCTCATGGAGTGTTATTACTAGTAGATGACTTTGCTGTGATTGAAATCTCAGGTTGTATTTGAATTTTCTGGATATTACAGCTATCATACGGATGCCTAGAGATCTGTCATTTTAAATCAGTTTGATATATGATGAACATGCTTTCAGATTTCATTGCACTGTGATCCTGTCATATTTCATTAGTATATAAAGGTCAACCTTCGTCTTGTCCTTATTCTTGCCTTATCTGTACCCCTCTCTGTCTCTCTCTCATGTATCATTATGCATATATCTTCAGCCATATATCCTGCCACAACACTGACCCCTATAGGTCAGACACTGCCACAGCCTGCTCAAATCATCCAGCAACAGCAGCAGCAGCGGGAAGGTGAGTGACAGAAATCACAGCTTTCATTTCTCCCACCAATCACTGTCTTTCACAGCCTCTGGTGTACGGGCATCCCTACAGCCCCTCGTGCTGTTATGAGCCAATGAAATACAGATTAGACAGTCCTATTTCAAGGAATCCAAGGCTCGTCTGCCTCCCTGTGAAGAGTTTACTACTGAGTTCCATTTTAGAATTTTCCGTTTTAATTACATCATTGTTAAATGTTTTCTGATTGGTTCACTGGATTTAAAATTTTTAAATGGCACAAATAAAAAAAAGAAAAGTATCTAAATAGAGCACAAAACTGCTAAATAAGACTAGAATGCTCAAATACAACACAGTTTCATCAGTGCTACTGCTAATTTTTATTATTTATTTATTTTTTTTTTTATTTATTTACTGTGTTGCCTATGTAACTGAAATTTTTTTTTTTCATATATTTTATGGAAGGCCATTTCTGCCAAAGGAAAAGAAAAATACAAATGGTATTTTTCTGATTCAGCTGAACAGAGAAAAAAAAAAACATGTTTTTTTTTTATTTATTTTTTTATAGTCATTATAGCAAGATATAAAGTCAGAATTGCAAGATGTATGTATGCATAAACTCAGAATTCTGGTTTTAAAGTTGGAATTGTGAGATAAAAAGTCACAATTAGTCTTGGTGAGATTTGGTGAGAGTAATTTCAGAATTCAGAAGAAATAGAAGTCAAAATTGCAAGAAAAAGTTACTAGAAAAAGTCATAATTTTAATTGTGTGATTTTGTCTCACAATTCTGATTTCTTTCTTGTAATTTCGATAGGGGAAAAAAAAAAGAATTGTGGGAATGTTTTGACTTTTCCTTATTTTTTTGTTTCATGTTGCAAAACAAGCATCTATAATAATATACTGTTGCACTAAATAAATAATAAATCTTGGATCCTTGAAGTCTTTATGTTTCCATCATGTTTCATTTGTGTTCATAATTTTCATAAAGTCTAAAAATACATGTTCATGCCTGCCACAGCCAATTGAATATGCGCGTGTCTGTTTCAGGTCCCGAGGGCTGCAACTTGTTTATCTATCACCTGCCACAGGAGTTTGGTGATAACGAGCTAATGCAGATGTTTCTTCCGTTCGGATCTGTCATCTCATCAAAGGTGTTCATGGACCGAGCCACCAATCAGAGCAAATGTTTCGGTCAGACACACCTTCCTGCTTTACATCCATACAAACACACACACACACACACACACACTATTGTTTAAAAAGTTTGGGGTCAAGGATGCGTTAAACTGATCCAAAGTGACAGTATAGGCAGTATAAATGTTTATTAGGCAGAAAATCCACATATTAGAATGATTTCTGAAGCATCTTGTGGCACTGAAAAGGAATAAAAGTGAGTAATGATGCTAAAAATGTAGCTTTGATCACAGCAATAAATAACATTTTACAATTTATTTATATAGAAAAAGTTTACTGTGAAAGCAGAAGAATCCTTTTTTAGGAAGGATGTTTTTTATAAAAAAAAACTTTTGAAAAAAACTCCTAAACTTTTGAAAAGTACATATCTAATGCATGTACATCTAGAAAGTGTGACGAGTGTCCCGAGTTCAGATGTTCACTGGCTGCTAGACAGCAACCCCTTGGCTGCTCAAGTTTCAGAGAGGGAGGTTATCGATCAACTCCACTGAGCCCTGCCATGGTCACATCGTCAGGCAGTAGGAATGTGAATCCCGCCACCACACTCAAACAAAAATAAGCGACTGAGCTGGTGGAGATGGCGCGTTGGAGAGACCTGGGAGAGAGAGTGCCGCCATTTCGCAGGAAGGTGGTAAAAGGAGCAACGTGCACCAGAGGGCATCTCACGACAAGTCAGCAGTGCAGCAGGCCCCAGTTCTAGAGATGAACCAATGCCCACCAAAGTCTCGTCCCCTCCGCCGAAGTCCTGGCTGGCAGGCTGTATTGTGCATCAAGACATTCCGTTAGGAGCTCTGGAGGCCACAGTTAAAATGAACGGACAGCAAGTAAAGGATCTCTTAGACTAGGTAGCGCTGTAAGCCTGGTCCAGCCCCACCTCCTGCCACCCCGGGCCTGAGTCAAAGACTCTCCTGCCCATCACGTGTGTGCATGTTGATACACGGCAAGTGTCAGCCCGCTGTGTCGCCATAACGACAGCTGTGGGAACTTGGCCGCTGGACTTGGGGGTGGTAAAAGACCTCTCTGTATCCGTTCTCCTTGGGGGAGACTGGCCGGGTTTCGACAGCTGGCTATTGGGTTATCAGGTTTTTTACACTGCTGGTCAGAAGTGTGCTCACTGGAGGGCAAGGAAATTCTGCCTGGTCCCCATCCTCTTCCACACTTTATAGTGTCTCCAAGAGGAGGGTGGTGGAAAAGCAGTTGTTGGTGGTTCCGAAGTAAAAAACAGAATCTGGAGTTGGAGGTGACTCATGCCCATCCCCTAGTAGGCCACCTTGGGGCGGCCAACATTGTTCATCCCATCCGGGATAGGTTCCACTGGCCGGGCCTGGAGGCCGAGATCAAGCGGTTTAGTCAAGCACTACCTTCTTGACCATAAGTTCACCCTTGTCACTGATCATGCTCCATTACAGTGGATGGCCCGAACGTCCCGAGTTCAGATCAGCATTGCCCTGGGAACCAACAAGGGGGGATAAGCAATGCGATGCACCCCGGAGACTGAGAAACATTCTCCACGGGTCTAAGATCTAACCTGTTCTCCCCTTTTGACACTAGAAACCAGTCTGAGAGCGCTCTACCTGAGTTAATTCCCCAAGTCTACCTCACAGCAACTCCAAGGACTGGATCCTTCCCTGGAAAACGTCACCACTCAGCCCTCTGCCCCTTTGTTGAGCACCTTACTTGTATGTATGTGTAATAGGGGTGTCCCCGGCTAAGGATTTTCACAGTCGAATCAGAATTTTCGAATCTTGCCAATAGTCAAATTATATGTTTGGGGGCGGTGCAAAATAAGAGTCAGAGAGTAAGGCTCCTCGAATTGAATCGTTGACTAGTCGAGGACACCCATGCACCCCGTGATGTGCCACAGCCCAGATGTGTGTGTGTGTGTGTGTGTGAGACTGTAGTGAGTTTAATGAAGGTTTATTGGTCTCCTCACTCAACCCAAAAGCCTTGGCTGCCTCGAATCACACATATTTGTATTCATTCTCCTCACGCAGAAGTCTCTCCCTCTTGCTCCCATTAGTTTAATTTGATTCAGTCCTCTCAGTCTATTTGTTTCCTTGAGGATTTGTTGTCCATTTCCTTCCACATGAATTAAAAATGAGTAAACGTGGACGTTTGTGGCCGTTGTACTGCAGGGACTGTAAGATAGCGTGTTTCTCTCTCGTCTGCAGGCTTTGTGAGCTTCGATAACCCCGCCAGCGCTCAGGCTGCCATCCAGGCCATGAACGGCTTCCAGATCGGCATGAAACGCTTGAAAGTGCAGCTGAAACGACCGAAGGATGCCAGCCGTCCATACTGACCACAGCCAGGGATGCATACGTGCACTCTCAGCCATTAGGAGAGGTAGGCATGCGCCTCAGAAAGTCAATATTTTAATCAAGCCGGAGCTGTCCATCATAATGTACTGCAGCCTTATGTAAAGTGTTTGGCTTTCTTGATTCACTCAAGATGCCTGATTTAATTGACGGCTGTAGAGTATATCATCCCTCTATTGCAGTTAAGTTATGATGATTTAAATAACCATATCTATAATAAAAATTATACCGTAATATGTGTTATGTAAATACTTGGGCTTTGCAAAGCAGCATTAGTACTGATTATTTTTTTACTTTTACTCTAAAAACAAAGCCCTTTTTGAGTTGCTTTTGTTCGTTCGCAAAATTTATAATGTGCTGCTTAGAGATCATTTTGAAAAGCATGGCGCAAAGATTAAGAACAATTTACAATTTTGTAATATTATTAGTTTATTCACTGCAATTATCTGCAAGCAGATCGGGCCTTATTTTTTTCATTTCAGTGTATGTTCCTTGTCAACACTATATTATATGCCAAGTACAGGTCTTTTCAAATCTATAAATGTATATAATAATTGCAACTTATATAATATTTTGATGTCTAGTTTTACTAGTATTTTTGAAAACAAACATTTTTTTCAATAAAAATGTAAATTTTTATTATTTAAATAAATTATATTTGTAATTTACTAGTGTTGTTTACTAGTGTTTTTAAAAACAACAATATATTTATATTTTAATCTTTTATTTAAAAAATATATATTTATAATAATAATTATTGTTATTATTAAGTAGATAATTTAGTAATTGTTAGTAATTGCAAATTACTAAAACTGTGTTTTAAATAAAATAATAAATTATAAAATTAATATTGTTGTTAATAATAATTATTAGTAGTAATTATTATCTTTTTTAAATAAAAAGTAAATGTATTTAATTATTATTATTATTATTATTAAATATATTTGTAACTCATATAATGTTTTAATATTTGATTTTACTATTATTTTATTGAGAACAACAATAATATTTTCTATTATTTTCTAAAAAAGAAAATGAAATTATAATATTTATTATTATTGTTTTTGTTGTTATTAACATACTTTAGAAGTATATACTTTAGCAATTATTAGTAATTGGAAATGATTATTTATTATGAATAGTATTTTTTAATACAAAAATGAATTATTATTATTATTATTATTATTATTGTTGTTGTTGTTGTTGTTGTTGTTAATAGTAATACTCAGTAAAAATAATCATTAGTAATTAGTAATGTGTTTTTTTTTTTAACTTAAAAAGTAAAATAATTGATTTATTATAGTTTGTTTTTGTGGTTGTTGTCAATAATGGTAATTATTAGTCATTTGAATGTATGCTATGTTTAAATAATGAATTTATTATTATTATTATTATTATTATTATATTATTATATCAGCCAACTTATCCATTACAGTGGGCCCCAATGAGGCATTATGAACAATTAATCCCAAGTTTGGAGTATATAAGCCTGTGCCAAATGAACTAATCTCTCCTTAAAATCTGCAAACTTCTCCGCTAAACTCTTCCGGCAAACAGTCAAATGTTTTCTTAAAGGGGATGATGCAATCCAGCAGCACACCTGTATCATGTCATCTCTCCAGATGCCTCTATCATGTTTAATGTGATGTCAAGAGCGCAGGCCTGAGTTTGAGCTTCACACGGCTCCGGCTGTGCCTGATGGCTCTGGGTTTGACACGCAGGTATCAAGCTGTCAGCGTGTAGCTGAGCTGTTTTCCTCCTCTGCTGCTGCTGTCTGTCTCCCGAGTCAAATTCTGACATTTCTCTCTCTTTCTCTCTCTCTGGCAGGTTTTGAACAGTTGTAGTCTTGACGTTTTGACGGATGGAAACTTTTCTTGAAAAACTAACACACAGAGAAAAAAAAAGACTAAACAAAAAAAACGAAACACACACACAAAAAAAAGAAAAACACACGAAGAAGCAAACAAAGCGGAAAAACAAGCGCATAAGGGAGTTTGGTGAAGCATATCGCATTTAACGAAAGCGTGTGTTTGGACGGCGATGAAAGACGAGGGACGACAGTGATGAAGACAAACTTTTTTCTCTTTTGGAAAAACGCTACATACCGAACACTTTGGAAGAACCGTGCATGGCCGGGACTGGTAGAGTTGGCTAAAAAGCAAAAGACGGATCCATGCACATATCAAAAGACAGCCGTAGCTTTTAGTCGCGTGGAATAATGAGGGTTTAATGATAAAAGGTGTATATGCCACTGACGCAGTATAACGAACTCTCTTTCTCTCACCCCTAGGGACCAGAGGACCAAATCTTTTTCATCTCTGTCGGTACCGTAACCGTGTACAATATTACCACCGAACAATTATACGCTACATACATGCTACTTCATATAATATGCCAATTAAGAGTTAGACACAATTAATTCAGGGCGTATAGTGTAGGTTTACGGGGACTATGGGTGTGTTTTATTGAAAAACCTTTGCCGAAAAACTAGTTTCCAGGTTATGGGTGCAAAAGGATATTGATAGATAATCTTTAGTGGGGTATTTTAGGCTCTTGTTATAGACTATGAAGTGTGTTGATATTGATTTGGGCACGTTCTTAATTGCTGTTCATTGCCGCCTCTCGTTTCAGAAAGCTGCCTGGTGGAGAACAGGGCATTCAATTCACTGCAATATCGTTTAATTCATGCATCATACTGTAAACAAATGACCACAGCTAATGCATAACCACACATGGATATTTTTGCCAAAACAGCTCTTGTTTTTGAGCTACACAGATTCACAAGGAAACATGCACCACCTAAACTACCAGTGGCTGTTTTTAACATTGAAACTGAGGATTTCTTAATTATGTCAATTATCTTAGGTTTATTGACTTATGTTAGTACTTTTTAAATAAAATAATAGTACACACTACAGACAATTTATCTGTTTTTAATTTAATCAAATAAAATTTTACTATTTTACAATTTATTTTTTATTTATTTCTTTTTTTTAATTTATTTTATTTTACTTAGTTTGGTTTTATTTAATTTTATTGGTCAGCTTACCATGTACACAACAACGATTATGTCAACATTGATCTCAATATTATTATTTAAAATTAAAAATTAAATAACAGTACACACCAGATTTTTTTATGTAATGAAGTTTTATTTTATTATTACTATTTATTATTATTTCAATAAGTATCAACATTGCTGAAAATTTATTTGTTTTTTTGTTTTGTTTTTATTTATTTTATTTTATTTTGTTTGGTTTTTATTATATTTTATTTGTCAGCTAAAGCAAAACCTACATTAACATTACTCTTAATTTATTGCTTTTTGTTTGTTTTTACTTGTTTATTTATTTGAGGTGGGTTATTTTATTTTATTTAGTAAAAACAAGTCTTACCTTTACATTACAGACAATTGATTTGTTTATTTTTACTGTCAGTTCATCTATGTTTTGATCACATTGTATATTAGCTTGCTTACTGCTGATGCATATATTGCATTATGTATGTTAGTTTAAAATAGTGCTGAATACCAGCGATAAAACCGATGCTCTTCATACAACACGATCACTGTTTAAAACTATTTAACAGAACTGTAGCTCCAGCTAATTCTGTACTGCTTTCCCCAAACACAGGCTTTACAGAATCCTCCTAAATGAGGTTAAAAACAGCCACAGAAAGAAGTTTTGCAGGTTTCCATTGTGAGAACAGGCTGTTTTGAGATAGACTTCAGGAAAACCTTTCATTTAGAAGCAGCCTAAAACGTGCCATAGTAAAGCTTTGAATTCGTTTCAGCGGCTTACACTGATATGCTGTTTGCCAGAAGGGCCTTCTAGAACATTTATATTAGACAAATCAAAACCATAAAACACAGCACACAGAGAGATAAGCAGTCTCTGAACATTTCTATAGCCTTGAGAGACACTTTTAAAGACAGTAGTTCTCCTCTGTTCATGCTTTATTCAGGTATTTCATGTGTGATTACACTTAAATGAACTTCGTAATTGCTCATAGTTACACTGTATTGTGCATGCCTATGTAAACGTAGTACTTATGTAGAGCCAGGCCACAGTTATGGCCTAAACGTCCAAGAAAAAGAACAGAAGTGATGTAAAGGAACAAAAATGTATAAAAAATAGTGTTTAGGGGTGAAAACATATAGAAACAAACCAGCGAGGCCACATCACTACTGCAAAACATGATTATGTATTTATTTTACTTATGAGATCAGAATCGCCCCCATTTGCTTTCTGAATACACCATTCTAGTTTTATTATGAGCCACTCGGCAGTGCACATAATTGCAAGTGCATTTGTGTTTACTTAAACATATGGCACATTGCGGAAGGGTCGCAAACGGCGTGTTGACTTGGCATCATGCTCAGTTGTTTTGACCCACAGAAACTGTTTAACTTTTTAGGACCAAACCTGTTACGTTGATAGCAGGATGTTTTCATGTATAGCCTGCCATGATCAGTCGACTGTGCAAATGTGCCACGTGCCAGGACAGCACAATTTCCTCCAATCCAAACAAGAGATGCTTTCTCTGTGCCGTCGTCCCGTTAGTATTTGGTCAGGAAACGAGAAACGCTGCCTCTCGTCTAGGAGTTTATGTTCTTGAGGCTAATATGACTGGACAGCGCATTTCACTCTGGATCCTGAAAAGTGGTCGGTCTCTCGTTTAATATTCAGGAGACAAAGTGGATTTTGAGTGCTTAACAGGTCAAACATAGTACATGATTTAATATTAAGGCAGGAATTAGCCAAGTTTTGACGGGTGGATCACTGTATGGTTGATGTGACTGATGTGTCCAAACAAAAAATGAATAAGTTATGACAGGTTTCACTTTAAATATGGCCGAATAAAAAAAATAAATAAACATTTGATGCTATACATATATGTAACGGATAATGTACAGGCAGCAGGTAGTTATCGCAGGAATAAGCCCCGACAGTGTGATCAGGACCCGACGAGA
>JAUCMT010012629.1:0-21773 GCA_032357475.1 Enteromius thamalakanensis | reverse complement strand
GAGCAAAACTGTGACGAATTTGTAGCTGTTTTTAGACAACACAAGATAGGCAGTATAATAATGCCAAAAAAGATTTCCCTTGGCAGACTCTCAAGTATTATTACAAGAATCGTTCACTGAGAAAGCATGCATTGCGTAGAGCTCTGTGTGAGAAAATATCTACGAGATTTAATTTAGTAAAAAAATAAATATACTTGTATTTTTTTTATATATATTAAAATAACAATTTAAAGTAGTGCTGTCAAATAATTTATCATTATTGATCGCATCCAGAATGTAAAAAAAAAAAGTTTCAAATTACAATATATATATATACTGTATTAGGGGTGTAATGGTTTACAAATATCACGGTTTGGTTCGATACAACACAGTGGTGTCATGGTTCAGTACATTTCGCTACAGCAAAATAAAAAAAAGAGAATTTCTTAGATTTTTTTCCCACATTTCTATTTATTCTATATATATATATATATATAATATGTAATATTGAAATGTAATATTATATATATATATATATGAAAAAATAAAGACACATGCATGTACATATTTATGAAAAACATGTTGCTTATATGTTAAATATTTTATATTTTTATATTATATATAATGTAAACATTTAAATATTTTCAAAATATTTACTGTGTGTGTATTTACATATACATAAATATACACGGTACAGGTATTTTGTATGCGATTAATTGCGATTAATTATTTGACCAGCCGATTCGGATGTTATCACGAGATTTGAATGGGCCATTATCAGTCTTTATAAGCCTATTTATATGGGTCAGTAGGGGCCTCCTGCACCTACTGGTAAAACGTAAAATTAAATTAATTATTCAAGCGATTAGATTGTGTTTATTTAACGTTTACACCTACCCCAACCCTAACACCTACCCTTTTCTTATGATAGAAAAACAGTATTATTGACGTTAAGTGTTAGAAAAAAAAAAAGTTTGATTGATGTGCGCATGCCCAGTAGTTCTATGGATGATAACAGCCTTCTAAGCCTACTAGTACAGTAGGTGCAGCAGGCCCCTACTGACCCATATGAATGGGCTGATAACGACTGATAACGACCCATTCAATCGAGTGATAACATCCGAAGCAGGGTAATTTGACAGCAAAATAAAAAAGTTAAATGTGCTTACAAGTGAAGTAGTTACCAAATATATACCAAATATACATATTTGGCTCATATCGTTAGCTTAGAAGCATCAAATTTTCAAATAAAATTGTCAAGTCTAGTTACAACTGGACTATTTTTGTGCGTTTTTTTAGTATTTTGTATTTTATGCAAATTAGTTTATAACGTTTTAATCATAGCAACATGCTAACATAAAATAGTTTAATTTAATTTAAAAACACAATTTTACTTCAACTAATTGACACGTATTGTGCATTTTGACATAACTGGATGTAACATTGTTAGCTTAGTAACATATGTTAACATAAAACTATTTAAATCTAAATACAAATAGAGTATTTTACTCCACTGTACTGTGTATTTTATGCAAATTAGCATAAAATATTAGTTAAAATGAGGTCACCCAAAAATTAAAATTCTGTCAATATTTACTCACCCTCATGTTGTTCCAAACCCGTAAGATCTTTGTTCATCTTCAAAACATGTTCCCACACCCAGAGGACATTGATAAAACATGTGACATCAGCGGCTCAACTTCAATTTTGTGAAGCTACGAGAAAACTTTTTTTCAGCAAAGAAAACAGATATATAAATTTATTCAATATGAGGGTGAGTTATTAAATGACATAATTGTAATTTTTGGGTAAACTAATGATTTAACATAACAACATTCTGACATAAAATAATTAAATCTAATTACAAATTGATTATTTAACCCAATATTTACATTCAGTTCATATTTATAGGAAAAAATTTACATTTCACATTGTTAGCATACCGACATGCTGACACAAAGATAGTCGAATCAGTTTACAAATAAGTATCCAAAGAGGTGGAACATTTCCAGTAAATTTCCGAAACATTCTATAAATTACAAAATGTTTTGCAATCGTTCTAAAATTTTGGGGAAATTTCTAAAAATGTTCTGAAATTTTCCACCCCTTTGCAACCCTAATTACAAATAGACTATTTTACCCAACATTTAAGTGTACTGTGCATTTTTAATGCTAATAATTATGTCACATGTTTTAGCTTAGTGGAAAGATGGGATTTGATCAGAAATTAAGTGGTGTTTTTCAATGTAAATATCATTATTTTAATATCTCTTTTTTGTTTTTCTAGATGACAAAAATCCAGTTCATCAATCGACGACCAGTCTATGAGAAAGTTGTCATACCTGTGGAGGATCATGTGACTTGTAGCTGTCAATCACATGTTTCTGCACAACCCCCTCGACTCCAGGCCACACCCCTTCCTCCGCCCAGACCCCACCCTAAAGTAACATTACCAAAGACACAATCAAAAGAGGAGCTACACCGCAATGATGAACTTAAACATAATCAAAGGCTCCATTTGGAGGAAAAAGAGAGTCAGGAACTACAATGGCAGTCGAAATACACAGTCACTCACACACAAGGGTACAGACAAACCCCATACCAACATACACTCACTCACACACCCGTTTATACAAGCAGAGGAAATTTTCCCACCAGACATACCACATTAGGAGATCCGCACATGATGAGTGATACAACACAAACAGAGGAGGTCGAACCCATGAAAACCGAACATAGTGGCGACAGCATGGCCAAAAAAATTACGCAACAGCATTACGACAACCATCCACAAGAGGGCCAACAGATGAAACCATATCAAACAACAGCACAGCAACCAAAAAACAATCCTTCCCACAGTTCTGTCCAATCAGAGCACAGCGTGCCACATGGCAGCCAATTAGACGGTCTTAGTCGCACTTACAGCCACGTTGAAGTCATTGGCCAATCCAGTGGCTTATCAGAAGTACTAAACTCTGACCAATCAGACGTTAGAAAACACCATCACCACCACCACCAATCAGAAGCAAGTAACCAAAATAAGCAGGAAAAGGAACAGCAGCAAGAGAAAACGCAACATTATCTTCGTCACCAACACCATCGACACCATCAGCTTCACCAACATACAACGCAAGCAGTTAACCAACAACAGACTAGTGCACAAAAAACAGGTCAGTGTATAGAGTCGAGCTGTGTGTGTGGTACACATTGTATTGTAATTAGTAGCTTATGCTTCCTGTTATTCTTTCCATTTCTTTAACGTCAGAGGTGGCTTATAAAGTCAAGGGCCAACAGATCATGTAGCACTAATCTTGTGATTACTGCCTTGAGATTAATTCTTTCAGTATTCATCCAGCCGTCCTTCTAACCACTGTCTTCTGTTTTATTCATTATCCCATAGTGACAAAAGCCCCTTCCACCAGTCCCTCAGCCCAACAGACTCCGCCCATTATCCAGGCCCCTCGGAAGCGCCGAAGGAAAAACAGGAGGAGGATGAGCAAAGCCTCCATGAGAGCGATGATAATGTAATTCTATCATTGTAGTAGGATAATCGAAAGTGTACGGTTCAGTGACATGACAAAAAGACACAGAAATCTCAATAAAATAATCAAACTTTAAAGTGATAGTTCAAGCAAACAATAACCTTAAGTTATTCTAAACATGTATTGTTTTCCTTCAGCTGTTAAAACCCAAAATAAGATATTTAGAAAAATGTTGGTTGACAAACAGTTGACGCTTGCCATTGACTACCATTTTATGGAGGAAAAAAAAATACTATTAAAGTCAATGGCTACAGTCAACTGTTTAGTTACCAGTGCCAAAACAGGAAATGACATCAGGTCGTAAAATGTCAGGTGGCACGTTTCACCCTAATGCTTTTGACCTTAAATCCTAGATATTTGTTACCTTGAAAAACTGAATTAGAATAAAATGATTATTAAAAATGATTAGGTAAAGTTTTATGGGAATATATAATTTTTCCTTTAAACCACGTGACACTTTTAAAGTAATTTTCACTTAGTCTTAAATACTGTGAAATTATATAAAACTTACTAGAACGTAAAGAGTATCTTGTGAGCTGTTTTATATGTCATTGATCCATACACTACTATGTACAGAATACAAAAAAGTTATTTCTGTGTAATTAGTGGCATCAAACAGAACTGCAGAAGTATTTTCTGACACTTCAACTACCATTGTTCGGTTAACAATGCTAGAGAATGCTAAGGTTAATAGCGTCTTCCATATATAGACATCACTGGTTGAACTCATTTAAACAGACTGCAGTTGTTTGATACCAGTAGCGGCACAGAAATGACACACTGTGGCTTTAACAAAGAAATTAAATTTTCAAGTGAAATCTAATCAGAAGATCTAACCAGATTTGGACCTCCTTCTTCTAACAGGGTAATGTCCTGAAGAAGACCAAGACTCTGAACTGCTGCCAAAGTCAGGAGCAACCACAAAGCTGGGAGTCAGGGTGGAGACACACACAGGATATAGCAGAGACACACTGGAATTTTTTTTATAATAACTGGAAATGTCTTTGATCTTTGCCAAATAAGCTCCAATGAACTACATCTCCCATCAGCCATTGCAGTCTTAAGAGGTCCTGTGGACTCTGCACTACAGGAGCTGGTTGTTCTCAGGATATCCTGTGAGAAAGGACTTAAAAGGGATTCCATACAGACGCAAACACAGCCTGCCAAATAGTGAGACTGTATTTAAAACAACACAATAGCAGTCTGCCAAATACACTTCACACTTTGGTTAGCACAACAACTGCCAAATGTGGTGCAATATTGACTTGAACTACTGGTTGGCCAAGAATCTGGCTCTAATCAGTAATTAGCTACTTGGGGAAAGTCAAATGCCAATGAATGATGTAGACCCACTGCGAGTCGGGCTGGAAAACAAGTGTGAACTATCCACTGGAGGAACTACTGGAATATCAACTGGAGGAAGATAAAACTGGAATATGTAACTGGAAAGTTGTGAGGACTCTCAAAGAGTGACATAACTGAAGATATGAAGCTCAGGACTTCCAGAAAAGTATCAAATACAAATAACCATTACAATTTCATCTCAAAATGTATAATCTGTACATTTTTCAAGCTACTTAAACACTTCAAGTTTATTAAATAGCAAAATATCAGCTGGTTAGATATGAAATCATTGAGTAAAAGCACTTACAAAACAGTCTTATGGACATTTACCATGGTAATATGATGGTATTCGTTGAAGTACTTTGGAGTACCATGTATATACCATGGTAAATGAATATGGTTATCCATCTGATACCATGGTACCGCCACAGTACTCTTTGTAAGGATATTTCAGTATCATGCACATTATTTAATTGGTGCAACACTGGAATGACATACACTGGACTATAAAGTGCTGAATGCACTTAATGTTCGCATGTTGGTAGATGCACGGTCAAATAGTACATAATTCAATATTTAAATAAAATAAAAAATAGATTGTGTTTAGCTTAATGAGGTTACCGTGAAATACTCCCATCCTGTAGGGGGGCGGTATGGAGTGCTCTGACATTTTATGCCTGCTGTTCCCAAACATCCGTCTGTGCATTCAGCTGCTTCTGGAATCTTGTAAAGCTATAAAATAACTGTCTGTAAATGATGCATTTCTTTTCTGGCTTTTTACGTAACTTATTTATGAAAGGTAGATGCGCTACCCATCTGCTTCCAAGAGTAATTAATTGTTATTTGTTTTAATGAAAATTATTGTTAATGTAATAATGCTATTTTAATATAAATATAAAAAAAGTGTTAAATTTATCATTGGTGTGACGTTTTTTTCCCAGTTGAATACAATAATAATTTTACTTACCCTTTCTGCTGGAAGCATACTGTATACGTTGAAAAATGACCATGGCTATGGTTTAAGTGACATAAGCATCGCATAGGTTCTTTTTTTTTCGAAAACACTGGGCTGCATTTTAAAAGTTTAACCATTAAATGAATGGTCTTAAAAACAAAGCAGAAACCCCTAATATGTCCTCAATATTTGCAAGTTTATGTCTCATTTTGAGTTCCGATTGCAAGATTATAATACTCATAATTGCTATTTTATAGATATGAGAAAAAATTACGGAACTGTGAGATAAAAAAAGTCGAAAGTACCCTTTTTGTTTATTTATTTATAAATTTTTTATTCAGTGGTTTCAGGCTTTCATAATTATGTAAATCCCCTAAAGCCCTGCCATATTTGCTGGCCATTTTGGAAAATGCACCGTTAGATGTATTATAGTTACGCAAATTAGCATGCGTATAAGCAGAAACGGTCAAAACAGTGTTTGTGTATGAAGGTCTTGGCACATCGAGACTTCAGAAAGTTTTGTATTGCGTTTTTATTGTATTCATCATCCTTTCCTATCAAAATGCTTGATATGGGTGCAAACACGCAGAAAAGTGTTTTGTGAGGCCTCGCGTTAACATGACTGAGTGTGCAATGAGGTGGAATTTCATACTGTGTATCTGGGTTACTACTCTTTTAACATGCTTCTTTTGTCATTATATAGTATGGAAGTAGACATATAATTTCCCTCAGTTCGGGCCAGCATCTTGAATTTAAGTTTTCACTGGGTTCAGTTCTCTTACTGAAAAGCATGGAGCACTTTAGGTTGATTGGGTATATTTCTAGCAATAGCCAAAAATACACAGTATGGGTCAACATTATCGATTACTCTTTAATGCCAAAATCATGAAGATATTTAGTAAATCTCCTACCAAAAATATTTTAAAACATTTACATTTTTTAAATTAGTAATATGCTTTTGCTAAGAACAACTTTAAAGGTGATTTTCTTTTAAAGGTGATTTTCTCAGTATTTAGATTTTTTTTTTTTTTTGAGCCCTCAGATTCGAGATTTGCAAATGGTTGCATCTCAACCAAATATTGTCCTATCCTAACAAACCATACATCAGTGGAAAGCTTATTTAATTAGCTTTCAGATAATTATGAGATACTAAAACCATAACTATGAGATAAAAAATCATTTATGTAATTATTTTGATAATTATTTATTATCAAATTATAAGATAAAAAGTCATAAATATTATATGAAAGGTAAAAATAAGGAGACTCTAAAAATAGTTATGAGATTTAAATTGAAATAATGACAAAAAAGAGTCAGACATAATGAGATATGGAGTTATTATTATATCATAATAATTGATATCCAAATTATGATACCATGAAAAATGGGATAAAGTGCTCTAATCATGACATAATATGTTAAAACTTTTTATGTCATATGTGTTTTTATCTCATATTTATGATGCAATAAAATGCTGTCTAGGAAGGCAGCTTCCTAAGTTTTGGAATAGAACTTTTGTCTCTTTAAAAGTTCAGCCAAGAATTTTTCTTGAAAGAGTCTTTTATTCAGACTGCTCTGATATTCTTTGGAAAGTTAATAATGCCTTTTAAGATACAAAAAACAAATATGAAAACAACAACAGAACCAAATTGGAGCTTAGAAAATACTTTTTCGAGCATTTTATTCTGTGAACTTCATTCAACCCAAAGTGAAATGGTTCAGACTCGGAGGAGGATGGCATAAAACATTATTGGGAGTGAATGCATCTGTGTGTGTGTGTTTGTGTGTTGTGATGCATGCTGTGGTTTTGGTGCGTTGGCGTGATGTGAGAGCTCCAGCTGACCCCTGGCACACCCTGCAGCTTACCCTCACTGAACTCACTCACACCTGGGCTCCACCTAGCCTGATCTTCCCTGCCCCAGTCAAACCTCCATCCATCTACACTCCTCAAACAACCACCCTACAACTCTGCGAATTAACACGTGTGTGTGCATCCAAAATAAAGTGCAGATTTAACCTCAAACACATAGGCGTGTAACACTTATACAAGAAAAGGTAAAAACAGGGTCAAATTTGTTTAAGAATCATGGCTAGGGGATGTTTTACAGGAAGTGTCGCAACTTAAGAGACTATTAAGGACAACTGTTCCTTTTAAATAAACAACATGTCAATAGCTACTGTATGTTTTCATCCAAAGATACAAATTAAACGTTTACGCAAAACTGGAAAATTGCATAAAACACCATTTCCATCCAACACAATGGTTTTGAAGCTTCACAAACCAGTTTCAAAAACATCCGTAACTACCAATTACACATATTATTTGTTTTACCTTTGAAACAGTTTTCTTTTCCAGTAATGCCATCTAGGCCAGGTAGGCTATTGGTTAATGCTAACCGAATAATAAACAGCTGTTGTTTTAGCAAACTAGCTCCATTGTGGTCAAAATCAAGTTATGGACTGTTTTTTTACCTGAAAAATGTAGCTTTGATATTATAAAGAGAAAACTGTAAAATGCTGCCAAATGTAGCAATATTAAATTTAATTTAAATGTCAAAAGGTTTTGTAAGCATTTTCTCAACTGGTCTGAAACAGTTAGTGTTGAATCAACTTTTTATGAGTTCCTGGACCTCTGAGGTGTGTTTTGGCTATGATTTTCTGTGTGCATTATTTATACATTTGTGTGCTCTGTGTGTTTTGGCTGGCATGGATATAGCTGATAATGCGTGGGTGGAATAAGGCCTAATATGTGAGTGTCATAATCAGCATCAGATCGCGCATGGCTGGTAACGCTACACACGGACCTGTGCCAGATTTAGCAGCCGTGTGTAAGGACACACTCTTAAAGGGACAGATACAGCCCACAACTTACACTTGGGACACAGATTGACAATAAGAGAAAGACTACACTATTATAATTATGTCCAAATTGCTGGAGAATTAAGAAAAATTACAGCCGTAAATATTTAATCCTGGCTAATTTTAACTCAATTTTAACATTAAAATGCTTTATTCTTAGAATATAGTGCTAATCCGGTTTCTAAAGAGGTATTTATAAAATTTATAAAACATCTCAAGCTAGGGAAAACTTTTTACTACAGTAGGTGGGAATTTCGTACAAGTTGATGTAACTTCACAGGAGCATAAGCAGTTTATATGAATACATACGAATGAGTATGAATTCATACAAATTAGCTACCAGTTCGACAAAATTTCAATTAATGAGATTGTTTTGGAAAGACCAATTTTAAAAATGCTGGATGGAAACACAAAAGCAGATAAAATACACATAAAATATATGCACTTCGCAGAACTGTCTGATACAAATATATCCGATCATTCGTAAAAATAAAATTTAACAGAGTGTTTGTATTCGCTTTCTAAAACGTAAGTAATTTATTACATAAAACGCCACAGTGACGATTTTGTTCTCATGATATTTTAAATGCAGGTTTAAGGCCTGTTTAGACTATTTTCACTAAAATCTGGCCACACTTTGTCCGCAATATGCGTCAAAAAAATTTCTTCCTCTGATTTTCACTTTTGCTTAGAAGTAAGTTCGAACAAATCCTATTGGTTAGCCAATTTTTACTTAACTGTATGATGGAATAGAGATGGAATAGAGATATCCTTTGCATTTCTTGCATGCAAATGTTTGTGTTGATCTGGCACATTAACAGCTAATTTAAGTTAAAAATGTTTGTCCCACCAAATACTTGTATTTTTCCCAATATATTATTTTATATTTAGCAATTTAAAATTGAACATTTACATAGCTACAGTATATTTAACATAATTTATAATAGATGTTTTATTCATTAATTTCAGAACAGAAAGCTGTTGCAAGTGTAAATTTAAACTTATTTCCTAAATATCTTAAAAATTTAAACTTAATTCCATTCTATTGAAATGCGTATTAGATTTCCAATACATGAGTCACATAAGAAAATGAAAAACTCCTTTTTCAAAAACAAAATCATCAACACTCTCAAGATCAATTTCCATTGCAGTTTGTAATCGCTGCATTCATCCCAGAATTCAATCTGACAGTTAATCTTAACTCTTTAATCGGTTTTGTGTCATGACCTAATCTCGCTGTGTGACTAATGTCTTCCCCTCAGACAACACATTTGACACATATTGCATGAGTCTGCAGGCTTCACAAACATGGACAAGCTTGACAGACAATTCAGATCTTCTACTTTCACAATTATTTTTAGGTTATGTGTCCATGACGTCTAGCTGATCTCGGGAATGTACTGTAATGGTTTCTCCCTCATTATGCAGTACTGTGTCAATATTGTCTGTCTGTCTTTGCCGGTTTGTGAATTCCTCCCTCAGTAGCGCTCAGTAGAGGGAAGCCCACCCAACTAGAGTCAGAGACCTCTCAACTGCACCATGACTGTCAAAGTGTGTGAGAAAGAGAGATCACGGCCCCACTCAAGCATCTACACACTGACTGTTTTTGCACCTGCTAACTAGCACTTATCTCACTCTTCTCTAGCACTGGCTGACATTTCTTCAAACACTGCGCATGTCTTCAAAGCAGTCTTGAACTGTGTTTATGTGTGTGTGTGTTTGGGTGGGGATGGTATTTTCCACTTTAATACATGCATTTTACTGGATGTCACAATCATTCACATCCTGCATGAAGAAAAATGCTGAATTAAATTTTTAAAACTCAGCATTTTCCTTTTTCATTTACTCTTTAAAGCACTAAGCCAATCCTGAAATACCACACAGACAATCAGAACTCCAAACTAATTTTGCCCTACACTGTAAAAACATGCTTAAAGAGACAGTTCACTGTAAAATTATTTATATTACACCATGATTTACTCATCCTCAAGCCATCCTAGGAGTATGTGACTTTCTTCTTTCTGACAAATACAGTCAAATACAGTCAAAAACTATAAAAATAAAAATTGCAGCAGGACATATATAGAGATCAGAACACCATAAAGACTTAAATCTTGGCCTCCTGTTGGCCTCTTTTGATTTGAGACCGTAAGTAACCTCACAAAACAGCAATAGTAACTGCCTAGAAGTTACAGAATAATGGCTTAAAAATAATTTGGCAATCATTTAGACAATCCTAGCATCACCAATTACTGGCCAAGAACTGGCCCCAACTTAGCCT
Source organism: Enteromius thamalakanensis (assembly GCA_032357475.1). Lineage (NCBI taxonomy): Eukaryota > Metazoa > Chordata > Actinopteri > Cypriniformes > Cyprinidae > Enteromius > Enteromius thamalakanensis. The sequence goes on along the minus strand of JAUCMT010012629.1, from coordinate 10,813 downwards.
GTTTTTTTTTTTCTCCATTCTGTCACAGAAGAGGTTTTGGTTACTTTCTGTATTGTTGAAAAGCGCTATATAAATAAAAGTGACTGATTGATTGAATTACATTTTCCTCTCTATTCCTACATTTTAAGATAGTGTCAAAATATAGCTTCTTTTTTTGTTTCACTTCTTTCAGCCAATCTTGAAAGTGAAATCATTTTGTTGGATTCTTGAGATAAAAAAAAATATGCTTGTTTAATCGAAAGTAAGAAGCCCACCTATTTCCTTCTCATTTCACTGTTTGGAGAAGTAACAAGAAATCAGCTGCTTCCACTCCTCCTTTCATCCCTCCATCAAACCTTCATCTGGAAACAAAGAAGAAACCCCATCACGCAGAGAACAAATGCTCTGTGCAAGCAAAAAAAGCAGAACGTCTCCAAATAAAAAGCTGTGGGTCTCTGTGAAGTCTTTCGAAATGTGAATTGTGAAACGCGGTGTTGTCCCTCCGGTCCTCGGCTGTTGTTTTATTTAGATTGTGGTTGCCATAGAGGTGTCTGGTGTTAAAATGCGCTGATGGTTTGAGATATTTTAACCCGCCTCAGCGTGGAAAGCCTGCTGTTAATTGGATCCTTGACCTCTGACCTTCTCTAACACTCCCTGACTTTCTGTGTCTCACGGTTTTCATTTTGTCTCCCAAAACCCCGCAGTACAGCTCTGTTTAATCCTGAGCTGTCAACGCTCCTTCCTGTTAGCAGCCGCTTTAGGCTTTTATTCACTCTCCTGTCATCTCTTTCGGTTACTAGGCCCTGTCTTGCCATTTCCCCTTGTCCCTATGTAATCATTTATGGTTTGTGTGTGTGTACGTGTGCTTAGCCATAGCCACCTCAGAAGCTGATTATGTGAGTACTTGATCAGGCCGCTGTGACTCAGCTCTGTGCAGCTGACTAATGAAGTGTCTGCTCCAAGGCACATTTATTACAGCAGAGCGATTACTGCCATACAGTATGAATATATATAATTGACACACCACAGGGGGGGACTTGTAGACGTCACACAGAGAATATCAGACATTTTTTGTACACACGCTCATTGTAGCTCGTTGTAGCTTGTGTCTGAAGAAAAACTGCACTGCAAAATCACTGTTAATTTGTTAGTTGTTGGTTTTAGTTTATACAGTTTACAGCAGAATTCATGGAATTCAGAAGTAAAATTTTGTATGTTGTATATACATTTTTACTTTTTTTAAATTAAATTTTCATACCAATCAAATTAATTGGCTTATGAGTCCCCCCTACCTGTACAATGTGCTATATAGATGTCATACTGTAACTAGTAGAAGTTTTTGTTAACGTGTGTGTGCTGTGTATATATATATATTATGAATATATAAAGACATACACATTATTTTGAAAATACTTACATGTATATATTTATATGAATCATTTCATGTATACATATTTTTAAGATATAAATAAAACTTTTTTATTTAAATATATACATGCTAGTGTACACAGCACACACACACACACACACACACATATCATGTATCATATCACAGCTGCCAGTTTTTTATGTAATATTTATCATAAATAAATAACAACAACAACAAAAATGACCTACACGATAATACTGTATGTTTTTTTAAGAGAAAATAGTGTATCTGGTAATTAGATAAATGCAAGTTAAAAACATTATTTTTTATTAATGCAGTATATTTCCTATTATACTACGGGGCCGTTGAATGCTTGAATCTGATTGGCTGACGAACGTTCTGAGGTGTGCAATTATTTTCAGAGAAACGCACAGCGAACGTAGTTCCAGGCAGCTCTCTTGACTGCATTACAGTTCAATATCACTTCACATAGTTAACTGTAATAATCACACGTCCTTGCACACACACACTACGGTTACACACTCACACAAAAACATGTTGTCAAAAACGATTTTATCAGTTAGCCTAGTGTAGTAACTTAAAGGCTACACATGACATTTCTCACTAGCGAGGTTATAACAGAGCTGCACCTTAAAGCAGACTTAGAGACAGTGCTCCTCTCTCTCTGTTTCTCTTTCTCTATGTCTCTGTCTCTCTCGTTCTTTCTAATAACTTTATTATTAACTGCATTAGTCTGCTATCAACGGCTCAAGCCTTCATTTTTAGCTTTAAAATGACGTTTTGGAACTAGCAAAAGAGTCGTTGGATGAGATGAGGAAGATTTATGTGATGTTAATCATCAGCAAGTTCTATGTGTGTCTGCTTTTGTTTTGTAGTTCCAGTGTGTTTGTGTGTGTGTGTGTTCTCGCACACAAAGACAATGCTGGAATGTGAGGAATGCAGCTTGCACTTCCTGTGTTTTCATCTTGTCGCTAGGTACCATTTCCTGTCCAAGAATCGGAAAACACGGGACCCAGTCACAAATATCTGTGCTAACACACACACACACACACACACACACAAATGTACATACACATACATGCATTTAAAAACAAACCACAAACAAGTTGGTGGGTTACAACACTGTGACCCTCACATTCACAAATGGGGTCACCCATAATTTGTTTTTTATGTTGTCATGTTCCCCAAACGTCTGAGTACACATCCTTCATGCTCACTCATGAAAAATGTCTTTGTCTTGTGCTGGAAGGGATGGAGAAAAGGGAAGTAGATATTTTCATGAGCACAATGTTCCTGTTTTTCAGAAGTTGGTGTAAATATGTGATGCTGACGGGCTGGGAGTGTGTTTGTGTGTGTGTTAGATATGGGTGTTGAACAGTAGCACCTGTGTTCTTGCGTAACTCTCCTCCAAGCGCTTTTAATTCACCTTTGCTGTTGTTGTTTCCACAGTCTTGATGTTTCTTACACAACGTGATGCCATTATAGTGTGATCATGTCTTCATGTCTGGGCTCCATATCAAGACTGCAGAAATCTTTAGTCACTGCTCATAAAGTCTTGGTTGCTATCTATCTATCTATCTATCTATCTATCTATCTATCTATCTATCTATCTATCCATCTCGATCTATAGTCCAGATTCTACACTAAAAATAATGTAGTGTAGATGTAAGAATGTGTAGTGTAGGATCTATACAATAAAATTTTATATTAAAAACAGTATATTTTTAATGTTAAAAAGATAATTATCTTTTCAAAAACAGTTTATCCACAGACTATTTAAAATGACTGGTAAAGATATTATTAAAATTGTATTTATTCCTGTGATTTCAATAATAATATTTTAATAATAATAATAATAATAATAAATGTTTCTTGAACAGAAAATCAGCATATTAGAATGATTTCTGAAGGATCGTGTGACACTGAAGACTGTAGTAATGATACTGAAAATTCTGTTTTGAAATCACAGGAATAAATAAAATGTTAAAAATATCTTCAAATAGAAAGCGGTTATTTTAAATATAACAAATATTTCACAATATTACTGTTGTTGTACAGTATTTGCTGATCAAATAAATGCAGGCTTTATGACCAGAAGAGAACATTAAAAATCTTACTGTAAAAATGTAAAGAATTTTGATTGGTAGTGTTTGTTTCTGTGTGTGTGTGTGTGTGTGTGTATAACAATATATTATTTAAACCTTTTGATTTGCTTATGTGGGTGAACCAATGAACCTCTACTTTAAATATATTGTATTGTATAAACATTTCATAACATTTCATATCATTAATATAATACACACACACACATTAGCACATCAAGTGTTCTTAAGTATGTAAATCACTAATATGTAAATAATTTGCATATAATTAACATGGTATTAACATACAGTCCTTATTATAATAATCCATCTCTGAGTCTCTGTGTTTATTTGCTCAGTTCATCAGCACAACGAACAGATGATGTCATGTTTAAATCTTCTAAATGAAGTTGACCCCGAGTCTGTCTTGCCACACACACACACTCAATCACTCACTCATGCATTTCTGCTCATTTTAATAGAGAGCAAATCTCTGTGGACTTCCATAAGCCTCTGATCTCTCTCTCTATCTCTCTCTCTTCTGAGTACTGTGTTTTTTTCTTAGAAAGCCTCCAGTGAAGCATCTGTTCTCTCCTCATTAATTTCACCTTTTTAAAATTTAGAAATTTAGCAAAGGACACTTAAATCAGGACACCTTTGGGTTGCTTATATGTTGATAACCATTTAAAAAACTTTTTCAGTGTACTGGATTGCATTAGGTAGTAATAATTAATACTACTTCTTCATTCTTCATTCATGTGCTAGTGATTTAACCAAACCACTAGTGCTGTAAATACTAAACTTCAGCATAGCTTATTCTTTATTATTCTGCATCATTTGAGTTGAAACCGTAAATGCTACTTCATATTCTGTGGCCAGAACACCCTAAAACTGCATATAAATGCACAACCGACAAGATCAACCTAGAAATCCAAATGTTTAGATCCACTCAAAACATCTTTTCTGATGCACATTGCTATGCAGTAACTGCATAGTATTGTGCTACAAACACATTTAATACCTTAGCAACCACATAACAACGTCCTAGCAACCACTCAGAACACACTTTAAACAGCATTGCAAAATGTAACCATTTAGTACACCCTCCTTCATAGCAACATGCTAAAAACACTTAAAAAGACATATTGACTACCTTACATTCTAAAGCACCATAGCAATCACATAACAACATTCTAGCATCCACCCAGAACAGCCTACCAACCACATAGCAACACCCTGGCGACCAACCAAAAACCCTACTATTGAAACTGCACATTTTTATATAAGCTTTTAGTACAGCGCCTGATGCCTCACAATAACACTAGCGAGAGGGATCATTAAGTCATTAGTCTCATGGCTAATTGTGTCTTTCCGTAGCAAATGGACCCATTTACATGATGAATCACACTAACACACTCAGCGAGGAGGTCTTGGAGCACCAGACGACCCTCATCAGTCGTTCTGCAGCTATATAAAGAGCTGTAGTCCATCACCGTGATGGAAAACGAGCATTCATGAATACTGCATGCACACCCTAACTTTAGCACTGGGCACAGCTAGAGGCTACAAGGAGAGTCCAACCTCAAATTTAGCTACAACCAGCACAACAACATCAAAGACAACAAAAACATAAACCAGAATAACAGACAACAACAGTTGTAGACTCATAAAACTAGCCTTTCAGGTCAAAGGTTAATCCAGGAGTGCTAACATGCTAATGCTAACTTGTTATTACTTCTTTTAATCAAACAGGTAAAATGATAACAATTGCACTGGAAAAAAGAAATACTGAACCAACCAAAACACTCTAGCAACTGCATAGTAGTGTCTTAGCAACCACATAATGACACCCTGGCAACCAAACACAATAATAACAACATATCACCTTGGCAATAATCCAGAGCCTCTGTGTAACTGCATAGCCATGTTAAAACATCTAGAACAATATATAGCAATACCTTGCCAACTATTGACAACACCCTAGCAACTGCATAATAACATGCTAAAAATAATACCTATCATAATACCGTAGCAACCACAGAGCAATGTGCAAAGGAACACTCAGAATGCTCTTGCAACTGTATTGTAACAATAAAAACACCTTAGTAATCCCAAACACCTCGGCAACCATCATGCAACTAAATAGCAACATGCTAAAATCCACTCAAAACTTAAGAACCACCCTGGAAACTAAGCTGAACCACACAGCAACATGTTACATTACATTTTTTAAAATGATGTCTATTCACTTAGTAAAAGCTACAACGAATACCTAAGAAACCACATAATGACAAAAAAAATTTACATAAAAAAACCATAGCTACACCCTAGCAACCAACTAGAACTTTCTAGCACCTGCATAATGAGCATAAAAATTCCTAGAACACCATGGCAACCCCTGCTGAAAAAACTGCCTTTGCTGGTTAGGTATGTTTTGATTCTGGGATGCTGGTTTAAGCTGGTCCTTTGCTGGCTTTATGCTGGTTTAAGCTGGTCGTTTTGCTGGTTTATGTTGGTCCTTTGTCAGCACGTGACCAGCATAAACCAGCAAAAGACCAGCATAAACCAACAAAACAACCAGCTTAAACCAGCACACCACCATCAAACATACCCTGTCTACTAACCAGAAGCATACAAAATACACATAGTTAACATGAAACATTCCTAGGAAATGCACAGCGCTGAACAAGAAACTACTCTGACAACTAGCTACTATCACCTGCAAATGGGCAAAAAATATCTTAGAAGACCTTAGCAACAGCATTAGCACCTTAGTAACCACCCAGTACCCTTTGCAAATACATAGCAACAAGCTTTAAAAACTACTCAGAGCAACTAAACAAAACATTGTGTACTTTTATGCAATTCAAATTTTTCCACAATTTAAATGTATTCATTCAGTATAACCTGCTTTGAATACCTAGCGACCAGAGAGCAATGTGCTAAAACACATTCAGAACACCTTTGCAACTGCATCTCAATGGGCTAAAAACACTTAGGACATCTTAGCAACTGCATAACACTGTGGCAACCACCTAGGTGTTACGGTGGCGATTGTTAAATTCCCACCCTGATGTCAACCAATCATAACTAAAACAAAAGCAGGCTTTCAGAAAACATTGAGAGGAATGCAAAATGAGTTAGACAGAGGCCTATAGAGATACATCAGAAGATTTTCTGACTGTCACTACATGCTTGAGTTTGGAAATCTGCCAAAATTCATTCGCTTTCAAGACCTATGACAGGTCTCTGCACAGTTCATGAAGAGACCCCACCTCCTACAAACACATACGTACAACAAGAAGCGGCTCTTTTCTCTTTCTTCTAAATGATTCATCTTGCTTGTGAATGGCAGATCTGCAGATGGAGAGAGAGAAAGAGACAGACATCAGAAAGATAGAGCATGGAGGAATGTATCGCTGAAGGGGAACTTACACTGCTCTTTTATTCTTTCTTCTGATGGCCAGCTCAAGCCAAAAGGGTAGGAAGAGAAGGGATGAAGGGTTAGAGTGGAGAAAGATTCATTTAGAAGTGTTTAAAGGCCATGTGCTACATGTATTCTACTTTTGTAGCAATTTTCACAATAATTTATAGCTGCTTCGACGGCATCTTGTTATTACCGTAATACCAGTCAACATATGACGATCTACTCGTCTAGCGCCACGTTCATGTCTAAATGAATCTGGCATCAGTCAGGTGGTTCAGCGATCACATGGTCCAAGTCGTAGCTCTCAGAATATTCCAACTTACAAGTTGTAATTTTAGGGTTCTCCAAGCATGAGCACTTTAATTTCGAGTTAATAACATGTCCAAGAACTTGGAACTGCTCTGAGTAGAACATCATATATTGTCATTTTGGAGTTTCCGAGTTAATTACGACATGACTTATAATACTTTCACAAGTTCGTCTGGCCATCCAATCCTGATAATGGTAAACAAATTTGACTTGCTCTCTATGGAGGTTGAACCTGAGGCTCAGTTTGAGCTCAGAGTTCAACCACAATAACCAATTATTATAATAACCAGTTCAACTAATAACCACGACATTTTCTAAAAAAGGGGTCTCCAAACTTTGTCTTGGAGGGCTAGTGTCCTGCAGAGTTTAGTGCTAGTATGCCTAATAAGGCTTTGGTTAGCTGGTTCAGATGTGTGTCATTAGGGTTGGAGCTGCATGTCACCAGCCCGCCAGGATAGAGTTTGGAGACCCCTGTTTGAGATGGTCCATTTCTGTAGCCCAGTGGTTCCCTATTCTGGTCCTGGAGAACACTAAAAAACTTGATGTTTCTTTTATGTGGCATACACTTTGAGTCCTTGGAATCTTTACCAAAGAATTGATGGGTTGAATGTATGTTTGTCTTGGAAGCCTTTTAAAAATTGACAATAGATTGGTGCAAGGTCTACACAAATTCCAGTTTTTCCTGATATACTGCATCACTCCAACAAGCTTCATGGGCACCAGACAAAGAAAAGTAAATGGTTGTTGATGAAAATGGGGTAAAAGGGGAAGGGTGTGAATGAAATGACAAAAGAGAAAGATGGTAGAGGGCAAAACAGATGGGATGATGGTGGTAGTAGATTTCAAGAAGGTTGTGAGAGACATATAGGGGGATGGGTGGGAATTAAAGGAATGTACAATGAGGGTCGAGACTTTGTGAGATTGAGAAACAAAGATTAAAGAAGAAGAGAGGCATGAAAAGGTGAACATGTAACTGTAGGAAGTGAAATGGAGGATGCACCCGATGGAGGAGAGGAATGAGGGATGGGTGAAGGTGTGGAGAGGTGGGCCATGGCAAACACAGCTGTTTTAGAATAAGCCAGATGTGAAAGACGGACAAGAGGGATTTGAACTGCAGGATGTAGCTTCTCCTTGTTTATGAACCGTTAAAAAAATTAATTGGAATTTTATCACAAATCTTGTGGAATATATGGAAGAATTTACATGCAACTTCTGACCTAGTGGGATAAAAGTTCCTATGTGTTTTTTGGCCTGAAGCCCACATCCAGGTGTGGAAGATACAGGTGAGATATCCATCCATCAGATTAGATGACACACAAACATCACATTTAAAGGTTATTTTGATTAAACTCAACCTAGTTTTGAAAGTGAATCTATGTTCTGTCATTCATTTTTACAGGGCGTGACAGTGTATGTCTCCACACTGCCTTATCTCTACCTCTTTTTTTTTTGTGCAGTTGCACCGTTGTTCCAATGACAGCTGTTTCCTTTGACAAGCAGACCTTCACTGCCTGAAGAAATACACGCACATGTACAGAACGTCTCAAAATAAGAGAGTGAATGGTAATTACTCATTCTTAAGAGTCAAACAGCTGTTCACTGCACGCGTCTACAGTCATTCAGAAAACACACAATGAAGGAACAGCCAAGGGGTCACAACTTCAGAGCAGTAGAGTGAGATGTTTAGAAATCAAAAGAGCCGAGTTAACACAGATCAGATGAGCTAAAGTAAAAAATTCAAAAATAGGAATGAAGACCCTTTGGCTAAGAAATTCATATTTAAATGTCTAATGTTTATATAGCTTATCTGATGACAATTGTGAAACTCCAGAGCAGTGGTTGTCAACACTTGCAGTCAAAAAAAGATAAAAACCTCTGCTCTAAAGTAAATCTGAGAAACAGAAGACATTTTATGCTCTTTGATAATATTGTTTTTTTATTTGCATTTATAAGAAATAGTTAAGATTTCAAACTTAAGTTTTTTGTTTTACAGGTACTGAGTAAAATATTTAGTAGTTACACAAGACATACTGTCCATGGGTAAAGCAATATATTTGGCAGATAGATGCAATTCAAATTTATAAAACATAGGATTATTAAGAAGTGCCCTATCCTGATCTTTGAAAACAAATTAGCTCCAATGTGCCCCAACACACTTGCCTGGAGATTTCATGTTGTTCATGCTCATTTCATGATTTCATGTTGTTCATGTTTCATGTTTAAGGTAGCAGCTGAACAAGAGACAGTGAATCTCCAGGAGCAGGCTTTTACACTCCTCGCATTATCCAAAGTCTCAAACTACAGTAAATTATGTAGAACTGTACTACACTCTAGTGGTCACTTTAAAAACAGCAGCCATGAGTTCCTGTTATTTCCTTTGTGATTGTATTCCTTTGTACATGTGTGCATTGTTTCAGATTAGTTTAATATATTTACACACACACATATATATATTTGTGTGTGTGTGTGTGTACATACACCACTCACAGTCTTTCTGGAGCACTTCCCGAAGAAGGTGAATGGAAATTATCTAAATTTTTTTTCTTTTGGAGTGAATAAGGATTTGTCCTTCATTTAGGTGAGATCAAATCAGGCTTAGGGCAATTCATGTACCCATCACCCATTTCTACATTCAGACCACAAGCCTCTTGTGATGCATGCTGGGTAGTTGCAGGACTCTGCATGTATCCCTCTGAACATAGGAGAACTGGGTCATGGAAGCTGGTGGTACGAGGCTTAAATGGACCATTTCTTTCCATTGCACTCTCAGAGGAACACAAGGACACAAGGCATGGATCATCAACAAGCGAAATCACTCGATTTCTCTCGGTTTCTCTGCCCTGGTTGTTGGCATCAGCGGTTATGTTATTTTTTGAATCGCTGCATAGAAAAACAAATCAATGGTTATAGCATTTATCTCTGAAACATCTATATCTTTTCATGAAGAATTTTATGACTTCCCATTCCAGAAATTCGAGCGCATTCCAGGAATAGAGCCTATAATTGACTTACAATGAGGACATCTGCAGAAGGACATCTACAATCTGAGCATTGCTGATATCAGGATCCTTCAATTCAGTACAGCAGGGGAAGTGGTCCATCTGGGGATGCTATCGGTAAACAGTATGTTCACACAGTGATTGTGTGCTAGGTTTAGAAGATTATATGCCTCAAATTATATTAAGTACTGTACTATTGTTTTGGCAAGTTGACATTAATAAATGCAAGTGTATTTAACAAACAACAAAAATATTGTCAGATCAGTTAAACACATACCGCACAGAATGATGGCACTTGGGCGGTCAACTCTGTTTTGCCAGATCTGAACAACATAAAAGCCATAGCAATACCACATATGAGCCAAAATTCAACCAACTGATCCAGAACTGACCCTATTGTGGGCCACAGTTTGCTTGTATTCTGGCCCAGATTCAGCCAAACCTGACTCTTACATCCAGCCCACATGCCGCATGGTCTGGCTCACACCAGACACTTACATCTGGCCCAGATACCGCATGGAATGATATCCATGAAGTTACAGATATACCAGAAATAAAAAAAAAATTCAACAAAATCCATACATGTAAATAAAACACAAGTTGGTTGTGTGGAACCAAGATCCATTAT
>JAUCMT010012171.1:0-21944 GCA_032357475.1 Enteromius thamalakanensis | reverse complement strand
CAGACAATATGTAAAAATAAGGTAATGTTTGTGAATGAAATACTTACTACTGATTGAATGAGACGACTGTCAATCAAAGTACAGAGATACAGAAAGTAAAACACTGTGTGTCTTTGTGTCTTGTACATGTGTGGACTTCTGTGTTCATGCCTAGCATTAGCAGGAACTTTAAAAGAATAGTCTGTTTACTCTAAGTGTAAAGACTTGACTTTTTCAGACAAAATCACTGAAGAAACCAGTCAGATACTGCAGGAAAATTTTTTATTAAACACGTCACCATTATTCTCAGTTTGCTACTGTTCGGACGCTCTTGGTTACTGCTCCGTGCTTTGCTCTCTGTTTATATAGTTTTCTCAGACTTTTCTAAGATTTTAACCTCAGCAGATCAGCACAGTTCTCAAGCAACACATTTTTGACACAAACACTAGATTCAAAAGTTTTTGCAACTGGAATAACCCTACGAAAAAGGAGGCTCTTTTTTAGCAATTTAATTTCCGGGGAAGGGAAAACACAGCTGCCTACTTTCAACAGATGAGAAAGAAAATGCCTCCTTAGCCTCTTCTGGAATCTACTTGCTGCCACAGACTTCTACAGAGCATTGTGGTTCTTGAAACAAAGTTACTTACTGGACTTCCAAAACAAGCAGAACACTCAGCAGACCATCGTCAAGTACCACCTCAGCATACAGCCGGTTAGTCTAGTCTTGCCTTATTTATAAGTGTAGAGGAACAAGCCAAAACCGTTTCGACACACTAATCAATGATTTGAAGTAAAATTCTAACTCTCTTGCGTTTCTCAAAACAGCTGCAACAGCAGAGTTGAACGATTGTTGCTGCTCGGTACACGCCTTGTTTGAAACCAGTCCCATCAGAGAACTGCTGCGTCAGCGCGTTAATCCCGCCTCAGTCGTGCCGGGGGTGGGGGGTGGTGATGTGTGCTCGTTTCTCATTGGTTCTCACTTTTTTGGGAACAGAAATGCTCTAAAACGGTAGCTTTGCCAGACTAACTTTGCTCGCAAAATGAATGTAGCTTCAAAGGAAGTATGGCGGGCACTGGCTAGTCAGCAAGATCATGTGGGGGGAAAAAAACTGTTTTGCTTTGCAACCATTAATAATGATTATTTTAAAAAAAGTTTTGCCTTAGTCATGATAGCAGTATATTTAATTATTGTCAGAAATAAAAACAAGGCTGTGAAGTATAGAAGTACAGTGTGTTGATTGTACTGTTTACTTGAAGGTCTTTCTAGAAGAAAAACAAACTTTGAAATAGACAAACAAATCATGAAACAAGTTGTGAAAGTGTCATGATCTGGTCTATCCCTCACAGCCTTGTTTTTAGTGGTGTTAAATTCAACATGGAGTCTAACTTAATTAAGGTCTTAAGGTCTAACTTAATTATGTGTCACATTCTAAATCTGTCATTGAGATTCCAGAATACACAGTAAGACATTGACAGTAGCCAACAAGGCAGCACACCAGTATTTGGAAAAGGACCAGAGTGAGGAAATTAAATGACAAAACACTCCTGTGGGATAAAATTTTTTTTTAGGTAACATTTCCCCTCTCATTCCCATATTTTGTCAAAATAACAAACAAAACAAAAAAATATTTTGTCCAGTAATATTAGTCTCACATACAAGTTTTTCAATGCTGCAAGTTTAAAGGGATAGTTCACCCACATATGAAAGTTCTGTAATTAATTACTCACCTTCATGTTGTTAAATACCAGTAAGACCTTAGTTCATCTTCGGAACACAACTTAAGATAGCTTTCTGTCGATTCAAAAATAGCAAAACGGCTACCACGTTCAAAGCCCAGAAATGCAGTGAGGACATTGTTCAAATAGTCTGTGTGAGGTCAGGGGTTCAACATTAATTTTTAAATAAAAATCCAAAAATATTTTTTGTATATTGTGTTACTCTCATGTACGTGTATAGAAGAAATGAGGGAGATGAAAAAGTAACTTTTTTCTTTGAGCACAAAAGTATTCTCATAGAGCATACAGCTTTATAAAATTTATTGTCACATGGACTATTTTAACAGTGTCTTTACTACCTTTCTGGGCCTCGAAGTGGTGGTATTTCATCAACTCAATTTATATTTTAAAAAATCATATATTGTGTTCAGAAGATAAACAAAGGTCTTACAGGTTTGAGTGAGATTAATTAATGTTAATTAACATTAATGGGTGAACTATACCTTTAAAAATAGACAAAAAAAAGGTGATCTGAGTTCATTTTGAGTTGGGTATGACTGGAAATAATTGTTTGTAAGTGAGTCAAGCTTGATTACAAGCAACCCCATAATGAATCAGTCAAAGTTAGTCTTTAGTAAATCAGACTTAAATCAGTACACAGATCACACTGTATGTTGTGTCCTATTATTGAGAACAAATTGACAGAAATAGAATTACACACCTTGCCTAATAGGTAAAGTACTAGTAACATACAAAATGCTTAAATATACTGAGATTTACAAGATGGTTGATTTTGCTGTTACAGGCAAGATTTATTCAGTAGCATCTGTTCTTGCTTTATTGAAGTTGTCATCAATAAACAGATAAACAAGCCCAGATGCTTCTTCTTACCTGACATTCTATGACTTGGATCACTAAAAATACATCATACACATCTTGTCTTTGTCTTGGCAGGCAGATGATTAACGGTTAGTGCACCATTTTATTTCCGCCTCTCCCTTATGTAGCTTTGAGATTCCTGTCACATGTTGATGGCAGTGAATGTAGTTGTATAGTGTAAACAAGTTAAGGCCTCTCCGATATTGACCAGACGCCCCGACATTAGCCCACCCGATCGCTTAACGTGTCTCAGATCGTTCATCAGGCCGATTGAATGACGTTATCCCTTCAGGTTCTGCATTGAGCTGTTACATTCCAATCAATATGCTTTAATGAAACGCTGTAGACCATTGCATGTCATTTATCTTCAGGGTACAGGGGTATCGATGCCAAACGGGCAACTCTCCAAGGTCTAAAACTACAGAAAAAAACCTACTCAGTCGTAGACCCAGATTTGATTCCGTATAATTTTACAAATGTTCATCTACAGGTCAGCTTTCCATTCTTCGTAATGTGATTTGGAGGCTCTGACTGTACAGTCACAGTCAGGCAGGCACTTTGTATGCAGCTGAGCTCCCAGCATGCTTTGAGTCTGCTCACCTGGGGCATGTTGCATTCTTTAAATTTATGCTTTGATTAAATGCAAATAGAAAGATAAACAGATAAACAGGATTTGGCCTGACATTTACTCAAGGTGGTGCTTTGTGAAGCAGATTAGTGTGGCTAATTTCTCTTCTGGTGGAGTTTTAATTGGCATTCGATTCCAATCAAACTCCTGCCACCCTCCCTAGGGGCCCCATGACTGGTGTACTGAGTCTAAAGGGCATGTGCCGTCTGCTGTTCGATGTCAGCCATGATGGCTGTAATGTTTTACATTTGTATGTACATTATAGTCTATATTCATGCTAATATTCTCAAAAGGCATAATTCAGGTCACTGATATTGTCTGAGCAGAGTATTAGAGGCCTAAATAAAGACTTATAATTAGCTGCTTCCTCAAGCAAACAACTTTTGTTTGTGTGCTTGTCACAGTTTTATTTGCCAGTTACACTTTATTTATAGGAATTTTAGTAGGTACAGAAATTCAATTTCCCTTTTCTTATTCGAACACCTTTCTCCTCTGAGGCTTTTGAGGAGTTGTGCTGGAAACCACACTCTGTGTTTTAAAGCTGATGTGTGTGAAGCTTAATAATTAAAATGTTTATGAATAATTCATTCTGGATCTCTTTGTGCGAGCACTCCTCTAGCTGTGCAAGTTTCTATATTTAACATCAGCGTCACTTTTTCTCTCTCTCTTTCTCACCGCCTTTCCTTGAAAAGCTCGACACCTTTGGGTTTTCATCTTGACACTGTTTAACGGGAGGTTTCTTTTTTATTTTTGTCACAGAAATCCCATTATATATGTATGTTTTGAAGCCTGCACTAGGCATAAACCAGAATTTAATTTTTTTTTCTATCATTTTAACACAGAAGATGACATTTTGAAAAACGTTGGGGTCTGAATAATATTGGATCCTGTTGACTTGCATTGTATAGATAAAGCCATTTTTCAAAAAACAGAGGAAAGAATATAATACAATTCTGTAACAACATGAGGTTCTTCATAATATGGTTCATAGAGGTTTTTTTAGTTCATTTAAAGTCAGCCATGAGTAAGGATGACTTGCAGTTCAGTAAGTAATTCAAATCAGTAATCGCTTGACATCAGTAAATGATTCATTTCGTAGAATGATTTTGATTCAGCCCGATAGTCTTTTCTTACTGATTCCTTAAAAGAACCAGCTCATAGGCGTCGCTGGTTAATCAATCAGACCCTAATAAATAGCAACAGCAAGCTTGAAGTTGTCTTCATTTTATTTTGCAGTACCCAGCTCTTTTCATCTCTCCTTACATTCGATTTTGACTGAAGGCAATTTGAGTAAAATATAATTTCTTTTCACTGTAGAATCAGTGGAGGTGGTAAAAAGCAGCGGAGGAATCACTGGAATAAGCTAAGAAAAACACATTATATGCCTCATGTGTAATATAAAAAAATATTGGCTGAAACGTGAGTTTAAAATTTGATATATTAAATTGAAGGTTATTTTTAATTCAGTGTGATTTATTACCTCTTTCATGTTCCAAAAGTAGAGCAAGAGAGAGAGAGAAAAGGGGGTTGGGGAGGGAGGAGCAGGTTTGGAAAAGCTAGATCAACCAACAATGAAACTTAAAACAGAAGAAAGAAACAGAGTGGCAGGGTGAAAGAGCTCACTGCTTCTGTTTTGAAGACAGCACAGTGGGTTGGCATCGCTACAGAAACGGATGCGTGATCATGATGCTGATCACCAGCTGTGTGAGTGCATTGAGGGACAAACTGTTATTTTGAGTCTCACATCATAAGCTGTACATTCTCAAACACAAGACGTTGTGTGAAACTGTCAATTAATGGGGTCAAGTAATGTTGCTACAAAGAACATTATTTTGTATATTTGGTGTAATGCAATGTGTTTATGCGGCCTCCGGAAATGGGTCAATTTGCAAAAAGTTTATCATTCTAAAAAAGCGAGGTGTGCTCTGATTGGCCATCTATTCAGTGCACTGTGATTGGCTGAATACCAAAACCATCTGGTGGAAACGTATGTGTATAACGTGATGCAGTGTCCCGGCAGTATGGCACCAAAACCATAAAACACATTATAAACGAGGCATTTGTTGCATCCAGTGGGGAAATAATTACTGATCATCATTACTTACTCCTGTCTTTTTATGTGTCGTGTTGCATCACGCCTCGTAAACAGTACCATGTCTGCATTCGTCATCAGAGTAACAACAAACAACAAGCACGACCCTACACTACTCGAAACTCGCATTTGATTAGTAAGTAGCAGGTTGTTTTAATAAGAAAAGGTTACTTACTTAAAGGTTGTGAGTCAGAAGCACCAGACTGTCCTTGCAAAGGTAGAATTGCTCCACTTTATAGTCTCTGTGCACAGCCAGCACTGGCTACTCTCCAGGTTTTAGCAGTCCGTCCTCCGTAAATGTGTTGAACACACTCTAATATTTGGGTTGAACTGTTCTGGAACAGTGTCAATACAACTTGACCACTGGTTTCTATTTATGTCCTCTTTTGGAAGCACAAATAAAGTAGTTTTCACTTTCACAACGCCACTCCGTGGATCCAGCAACACTACAGCGGGAATAATAGTTCCACCTTCTTTCTTTGTGAAAACATTTGGGTGGTGTTTGAAAATAAACCCACTCTGTGACGTAAAAAAGTGGGGCTTGTTTAAACAAGCTATTTTAGGGGGGCGTGGACAGGTCATCATCCATGCACTTACAGCTTCTAACACTCCAAAGAGAAAGGAAAATTTAAAATCACATCATATAACCCCTTTAATAGTCCAGATACTAGACTTACCTGGATTTGTTTTTGTTTGATTGCTTCTATTGTGCTCATTTGTAATTTGTTTTAAAAAAAAGTGTCTGCTTAATGATTAAATGTAGAAACTATGGATGAGCCTTAGTCAACCAGCAAATTGTGCTGAACTGATGATGAATAAAAATGTGACTCCATTTTGGATGAACAACCTTATTACACCTGAATCACAAACAAAGTAAAACATGCACATAATTCCATCTACTCGGTGGTCAGATATAATAATATATGCATATATGTGCAAAATATCTTCTTGCTGTAGGCAAGTTAAAATATGCATATTTTTAATTGTTTCTCATTATCCATTATGTTGGTCAAACTGCTTTGAGTGGCTTGTTTCATTGTGATAGGAATATAATATAAAAAAACAACCCATTCAAGCATATCAAGAGTGATAATTCTTCATAACAGAGCATAACAAGTAAATAACACATTTTAATAAATATAAGAAATAATGACAATTTACTCAGCTATACTGTGCATATATCAAACATACAAGGGGTCATAATAATTAGTATGTACCACTACAGTACCATACAGTTAAGGTCAAAACTTTATATCACCCAATGTTAATTCTTTTACCAAAATAAGAGGGATTATACAAAATGCATGTAATTGTTTATTTAGTACTGACCTGAGCAAAATATTTTACATATAGATATAGATATAGTTTACGTATAGTCCACAAGAATGAAAAGAGTCCTGATCCAAAAGTTTTCAACCCCATCTTAATACAAGGTTTTTCCTTCTTGAGCATTTGAACCTTCTGTAATAGTTGCATATAAGGCCCTCAGTTGTCCTCAGTGTGAAAGGCAGTACAGTACATGTGATATATGTGTAACTTTACATATATGTATATATACAATACACTCACATAAAGCTATATAAAGCCTACTAAATAGCATATCACAACTGCTCTGTTGTTTGTATCATTACAAGCTATATTATCACCTAGATCTGCTAAATGTGACTATGGCATTAACGGAATAAGATATTATAGCCATAATCTTAGCATCCTGATCATTTTTATTGTAAAAAGTACTAGCTAATCTGAAATATATTGCTTCAAATCTTACAAACAGTACAATAAATAAGCTTCATTCTAGGAGCTTGACTCTTCAGTGGTGGCTTGTTCATATCTGTTCTATTGTGACATAGAAATGTTACAGTTATCACAATCAAACTGAATCATTCACAGAAAGGCCAATCCTCTGTACTGCAGACATCCATGATGTTTTCCTCAGATCCCACTGATCTGTGGACCCCTATCGATCTGGCAGCTGCCCACAGGGAGCTACAACTGAGAAGACCAGGGGCCATCCGTATAATAGCACACACAAAACGCCTACATGAAATGCATCTGGATTAATAAACAACTTGCCATAATAGCATACATACCATTATGCAAATGTTGGCCCAAGCGTATGTACGCATTGCATAGTAGGCTTTTTTTTTAAAACATGCTGCATGTTGAATTCAACAGATGCACTCAAAAGGCAATTTTCAGCAATCGCTGGTTTTACAAATGTAATCGACACAATCGACTGCACCCTTATTGCAGTAAAAGCATCAGTGGAGAATGAATTAGCTTTTTAACGACAGAAGGCACTTTCATTCTATCAGTGTTCAAGTAATCTCACCAATGCAGATGTGAGGTGATCTGAGCCAATGCATCATTTTTTCTTACAATAATGTTGGCAACCCATCTCGACATTTAAATTCTATGTGGTGAGTGGTTGAGAATATTAAGTAAAACACAAATATTCTAGCTACACCATTCAGGAAATCAGAGGGTCTGTTGTGGGATTTATTCAGAATTATTTACTCACTATTATGGTTTCATGTAGGATTTTTATTCCTACAAAATTAAAGGGATGTTCCACACAAAAAGTAATCACTTGCCCCCATGTCGTTCCAAACCTTTAAAAGTTGTGTTCTTCGGAATACAAATTAAGATATTTTTTGATGCATTCTGACAGCTCTCTGACCCTCCCATAGACAGCAATGAAATGAACCCGATCAATGTATAGAAACATAACAAGGAGAAATTAATCCATGGGACATCAGGAGTTCAACCATAATTTTATGAATCTAGGAGACGTGGATAGTCTCCGAAATGCAACATTGCACTACAGTGAGGCGGAGGAGACCAATTGTTGAATAAAGTCATTATTTTTGTTTTCCTTGGGTATAATATGTATTGTAATTTATAAAATTATGGTTGAACACCTTATGTCACAGGAACTACTTTTCTGTTTCTGGACGATACATTGCTGTCTATGGGAAGGTCAGAGAGCTATCAGGATGCATCAGAAATATCGTAATTTGTGTTCCAAAGATGAACAAAACTTTTACAGGTTGGGAACGGCATGAGGGTAATGATTAATGACAAACTTTTCATTTTGGGGTGGAGTAACTCTGTTATTAGCAAAATGTTGAGTATCAGAAATTGACAGAATACCTTATTTTTTTATACCTTTTTTACCTATACCGTATATATGCATAAAATTGGCAAATTTGTTGCAATAACAGTGAAATACTTCATATTGGCAGATAACCAAGATGGTGAAATAAATAGACATAAATAAAAATTAACTTGTTCACTAAAATTCATTGTCAGAGAATTTGTTTTAAAAAATGTTTTTCTTTTTTAATATACATTTGTTTATTGATTTTTTTATTGACTGATTTTTCAGTCTGGAGCCACACTCTAGTATGTGTAAATTATATATCATAAAAAGGGAGGCAGGTTCCTAGAACATAGTGATCATGTTGAGCAGTTATTACCATCATCAAACTGACAGGCAGAACATAACGGCTGTCTCTTTCAATCTAGACCGCATCTTCTGATTCTCTAGATGATATCTAGAATGCCTTTAGATTTGCCATCCACGAAAACTGCCATATTCCCCCTCAATTTCAGCATTTGATTTCATTTTGTTCTTACATAATGTTTTCCTTCTGTCATAACAGGCGACAATTGGAATCGACTTCCTGTCAAAAACCATGTATTTGGAGGACAGAACGGTAAGCAGTCTAGCATGTTCTAATACAGCAGTAAATCAAATGCACTTCTCTGTTTTCTATTCCATGCCAAAAGAGAAGAGTTTTAATGAAACTATATTGAATCTCCAAAGCTTTTATTTTATTATACCAGCTGGATTTCTGACAGTTTTAGTATATAGCTGGAAGCTCATGTATCAAGAAAATATATTGTATCCTCTAGAGATGTCTGGAGTTTATAACCCAGAAATGATTCCATGACCTTCAGCAGAGCAGTTTGCTGTGGTTTTATAAGGTCATATTGATCCAGCTCCTGGCTTGGCTCTGCATGTGTTTGTGTAATTGTGTCTGTATGTGTGTTTGAGAGGCTGAATAATTTGACTGTTCAGTTGGGGGTCTCTGACTTGCAGGTTCGGTTGCAGTTGTGGGATACGGCAGGCCAGGAACGTTTCAGGAGCCTCATTCCGAGCTATATAAGAGACTCCACCGTAGCTGTGGTGGTGTATGACATCACAAGTGAGCGTACACACACATTTTAATGATTAAAACTTCTTTAGCTTTGAAATACATTACCAAGAGCCAAGAAGTCTAAGCGGTTAACATCCCAGATTTGTCAATTTAAGATGTGATCATTTTCTGTCAGTAAAGTGTGTTACAGGTCTGGCCTTGTTTAACACTATAACCAGATAGATTCAACCTCAAAGATGGAAGAAGCAGCTGTAGGTTATTTTTCACAATAAAAAGATGACAGCTTTATTGTCCGTAAGCCCCTCTGTGACTTTCAGAGACAGAGTTAGCTGTGCACACAGCTTCGTTGGTATGAACAAGAAACACAAAGCTTGATTTTATAGGTAAAGCAGCCAAAGTCAGTTTCACCTTGAAGCAGACGCTGGTTCACTGATGTCAAGCTGCACATAAACAGGTATAAATGCCATAATAAAACCTTATTGAATATTTTAATATGAGAATAGCTCACAGTGGTGCACAATAGCTGCAGTATATTCACTGCATTTTGTATAAGTAAGAAATTATGCAGCTACCATATAAATTTAATTACAAAAACCGAATTAAAAAAATAAATAAAATCATTTAAATATATAATATAATAAAAAAATATGGAAAATAATTTACCCTCCAGCCAACGCATTAATATTTTAAACATTTTGGTGAATATTTTTACTAAGTGCTATGAATAAAGGCCAGTAGGACTTATAATGATGCTTTATAATAGTGTAATGCAGCATATCAGCATAAACTGCAAATTATTAAATTATGATACTTTAACGTTTATGGAACATAAAAATATTACACATGGGTCATCCTTAATCAGCCACTCTCAGTCACAAAATGTATTTTTAATGCATTAAAAGTAGAATGTGAAATGTAGATTATTTCAGGATTTTACCACCTTCTGTCTTCTTCACATAGATGTGAATTCATTCCAGCAAACTTCCAAATGGATCGATGATGTGAGAACGGAGAGAGGAAGTGATGTCATCATCATGCTGGTGGGCAATAAAACAGATCTGGCAGATAAGAGGTGAGTTGTCTCACTCTCAATCTTTCTCGAACACTTTTATTATTAAGCTGTTTACCAAGGCTGTTTCACTCACCAGCGTGTGAAGCAAAGCTGACAGTTTCATTAAAGAGATTCTCTGAAAAACCAAAAGGAAGCCTTGTTCTCACTTTAGACTTTTGGGAATGCATTTTGACAGATAATTTGGGAACAAACCCTATATTTGTGTGAAAGATAAGAGGTAAAGGAAACAATGCAAAAAATAACACATTATTTAGAGAAGGCTTGCCCTGAAATGATCTCTTCCTGAGAATGGGTAACTGACAAAGTAGGGATGCTTTAATAGTATGCTTGCATGCTAGTAGTACTTGAAATGAAGTTTTACAATTACTAGCAAGTTTTTGACCTAACCTGTCTCAATATAAGGAGGCAAAGTGCTCCATTACTGTTATATATTTGTGCATATGGCTGAGTGAGTTGGGGTAATAGTCAATACTGTGTTGAGTAGAATTGTTTTTGGTGAATTGATTCGTTTGGACAGTTCATTTAAGTTTAAATTAAGCTTTTCATCACTGGTATTGACTCAGTTATATGGTAGCTATAATTCGGTGTTCTAAATGTGTTTAGTAGAAATATATTCACTAACGTGCAAAGTTGTGGGGCCTGAATACTTATGTTCAGCGACGATTCATTAAATTGATCATAAAGAGATTCCTGTTTCAAATCAATGCTGTTCTTCTGAGATTTCTATTCATCTTGAAAGTACAAAAACATAAACTCACATATAAGTTAATTTCGTTACACTATTTAGAATATACACCAGATAAATACTGCTCTCACTGAAAAAATAAATCATATCGTTTTGTGTGTATCTAAAAAAATTTCCCTTTGAACAGGTTTGTTTTTGATTAGCTAATTACTATTTTTAAATGACTAAATGGACTGTAATATAAACCCTTGTAATGTTTCGGAAAGCACAGGTTCAAAGGACTTTCCCCTACACTGTTCTTGGTCTATCCTTGTTGTTTAAATGCCCGGTCTCGTGCTTTAATTCAGTACAAAACCTGAATTTATAGTCACTGGCCCTATAGTAAACTAATATAAGTGGGAACAGGTGTATCCAAAATCACTTTTTTAAACATGGAATTTGTATGAAATTTGACTGTAGCTAACAGTCCAGAAAAAACATGTCACCAAACAAATTAAACTTCTGTAAGAAATGGGCATTTCACGCTTCACTTACTCGGTCCTTCAGAGACGTGGGAGCTCAGGGATAAACACAGCTCAGTCTCTCTCTCTTTTTTCGTTTTCCTTCTCTCTCTAACTGTTTGTCCCAGAGGGAGGTCATTGTTTTCCTCTCTTTTTGTTCAATAATAACTTGCCTCTATAGTTTTCATCCTCCATTGCACCTCTTGAGCAAAGAGCAGGTTATCCATACTAATTCACAGCTCTCAGTCTTAAGAGATTTTGAAACAACAGAACCATTTTTAGAAACACAACAGATTATTAGTAGCAAGAGCAGTTATGGCAGAGAACCTATATCACTTTGCTTGACAATTTTTTTACCTATGTATTTCATAAGTGTGGCTTAGGAGGTGTACAAATAGCTTTTAAGGAGACTATTGAATATTGAATATTACGAATTAAAATGACTAAATGAAATGTATTACTAGGATGCAAGTATCAGGAACCATTACTCTAATCTTTAGGTCACATTATCAGAAATCCTTCAGAAATTATTCTTATATGCAGATTTGGTGTTATATTATTGCATTTTACTATAATGTATATGATATGATATAGAACAATTTGTACTTCTAACTACTTTGATCCTGTCATTGCATGTGCATTTAGTTTAATATAATCTAATCGCATCTGTTATCATAGTAAGGAATTTGTATAATAATGCATGGGTGACGTTACAGTAAGATGCCATTCGTTAATGTATTAACATGAACAAAGAGTAAACAATACATTTATTACAGTATTTATCTTTTTTTTAACGTTAATTTATAAAAGTACAATCATTCATTATCTAAGATAAATAAATGCTGTAGTATTGATAATTCATATTTCATGTTAACTAATGTTGTTACCTAATGAACCTTATTGTAGAGTGCTACCAATGCATTTAGTCAAGATTGTATTTATTTAAAGCTTTAATGTTTCACAATATGTATTTTTTGTTCATGGTGTCAGAGAGTAAACATGACACTTATCAGGAAATACATTTTTGAAAGAAACTCTGATTGTTTGTAATAGGTCACCATGGTGATAAATAGCGCATGCTGAGGTGGAGCTGAACTCTTTGTATTGTAAGGTGTTTTAATTTGAGCGTTATGCAGGATTTGTTTCCCTGACGACTGTGAAGGAATGTGGCAGGTGGAGGTGGCTGCAGGCTTATAATGAAGGCAGTTACAGTAGCTCTGTGCTAACATGAAACACCCCTCAGCTCTCATTATCTCAGACTGTACATTTAGTTCATTTTGTAAATTGAGTTTTGCATGGTTTGTCTGACATCAAGAATTAGGTTAATTTGGTTCAAAGGTGGCATTAGTTTTTTAATGCAACATCAGTGTGCCTTTTCGTCTAGAGTTCTCTGATGGCCAGCTATTGTCCAGTCCAATCACAGCGTATCTCACTCCTCTCTCAGAGACAGTCTGCCCAGTCCATTTCTGAACTTTACCAGAGCCTTTTTCTAGCATTTTAAAGGGAAACGTAAAACTAAAATCAGTGATTCATGCCCATATTTGTGTAGACTATAAGACTTTTAACTTCTTAAAAATTTAATTTTGGTAACACTTTAGTATAGGAACCAGTTCTCACTGTTAATTAGTTGCTTATTAGCATCAAATTATCATATTGGCTGTTTAATTAGTCCTTAAAGGATATATTCTGCATGAGCATATTTTACATCCCTACCAAATATCTAAACTTACTATTTAATACTATTTAATATCTTAACTAACTATTAATACGCTGCAAATTAGAAGTTTATTGAGGCAAACGTTATAATTAATGGTTTGTTAATATCCAGAATTGGACCTTAAAATAAAGTGTGACCAACATTTTGACATCAAACATCAAATAAATAAAAAGCATGTAAGATTTATGCATCACTAATCAAATTTGTGACATGATCTTGTGATCTTTTTTTGTAAAAGATTACATTTTCCTTCTATGGAAGCAGAATAAAATATAGTAGAATGTATAAAATAAATGTATTAAAATACATGTACTTTAAATACATTAAATAAATACATAAATACATTAAAAATGTAGAATATGTAATAAAAAAAAAGTAATTCAGCAAACATGCATTTAATTGATCAAAAATATGTTTACATTGTTACGAAAATTTTTTTAAATTAATGTTTTCATTTTGAACTTTTTATTAATCAAAAAAGTTTTGAACTGTGACGATCACATCTTAAATAGTTAATTGAACACAAAATCAACATGTTTGAATGAGTCCTGAAGTATCATGTGACACTGAGCACTAGAGTATTGACTGATGACAATAAAGTTTTATCAAAAATAGATTTTTTATTATTTCATAGAATTGCATTGTGTAAAAATGTTCTAGAAATAAATGTTTAAAATATATTAAAATAGAAGATTATTTAAAACTGTTATGTTAGTTCACAATATTTCTGTTTTTAATGTATTTTTGATCACACAGATCTCAAAAGATTGTAAAAACAATAACATTTTTCACCGACCCTAAATTTCTGAGCATTTCCAGGTCTTCTAAACACAAAAGTAGGTTAATGATAACAAATCAATGACATAAATGAATTATCATCACTATAGAGGGTAAATGGAATCTGTCTCTGCTGTGACATAAGACTGGCTGCACAGCAGTAAGATACTGAATTAGCTGTTGTGAAGACAGACACTGTGGGATTTGTATAACGATGGCACAATAACCCTGGAGAGGATTTAAGTGTTTGTGCCCGGGAAGTGTAAGATTAAGCAGGGCCTCGCGTCTTGGACAGTATAGTTTCATTAAATATTAACATTAGACATAACATTAGACATACTGTACTACTAGTGATGACAATGTGCTGATAACTTTACATGCAACTCATTAAGCTATTAGTAGTTTTCAATATATCCCCTTTGCCAACTGCTTCCGCTGTGACTCTGAATCTGCAAAAGCCATTGGATGACTAGGTAGCAGTTATACGACTGGAGGCAGATCCTCTGTCACAGTGTAGCGAGTGTCTCTGTGCACAGGAAAGATATTAAAAACCTTGGGTCAGACTGTTGCCATGGCACCCAGTAATAAGTCAGGAGTGAGCAACCTGTCAGAACATTTGCTGTGGTATGTGGGTATATGGATTTTTTGAAATACACACAATATATGCACACATATCACATACAGTATTTATATACGCACTGTACATCACATGCTGGATTTGTACCTGTATATATTTATTCATCCTTTAAGTTTTATTTTTACACATAAATGACATGTTGACAAACTATTAAATAGTTTAGATTCTACACCGTGAATAATTTACTAATCAAATCTAAGCAAATTAATGTTGACCATAAATTAATCTAATGTACTAAAATGTATATATGATCGCATTTTGAGAACAAATTTGTTGACTATATATATATGTGTGTGTGTGTGTGTGAGAGACAGAGATCTCAGTAAGATTTTTAATGTTTTTTTAATAAAGTCTCTAATGTTCATCAAGTCTGTATTTAATTAAAAATACTGTAATATTATTGTAATTTCTAATGCTAAATCTGTAGTTTCCCATTTAAAAATATAATTTATTTCTCTGATTCAGCACTGAATTTTCATCAGTCATTACTCCAGTCTTCAGTGTTACATGATCCTTCAAAAGTCATTGTAATATGTTGATTTATATATATATATATATATAGATATATATATATATATAAAACCAAAATATTACAATATAGCTTAATAGAATGGCAATAGAATACCTCCATTAGAAGTGTGTGTATGTACAACAAACGTCTTGTATACTGTAAGACTGTAATATTATTGTAATAACAGATTTAAAGTCAGTGTGGGTGTAATGCATGAATTTGTGTCCAGAGGAAGTTTGTTCTCTGAGAGGAACAGATGGTACTGCGCTCTTCCAGACACCCTTCTTGATACCAGCTGAGATTACCTACACTTGAGCCAATACCAAGCGAAAGAGATGCGTTCAATCCAACCTATACTGTACGTCAATCTAAAGTGTCAAACACAATCAATTTACTATCAACTTGAAAAAAGAAAAGGTGTTGTAAGGAAAAGCATGGTTTTGACAGCCTGCAGCACATTAATCAACTATTGGAAGGTCAAGATGTATCATATATACAGAAAGCAGCGATGAATGCTTTCTCACCATTTTAGTGATAAAAGCGAATGAGTTAGTGAAGAACAAAGGATTCATATGTAACTTTTTGAATAGAGTCAGATATGAATTTAGTGACACATGCATGCTAAACCTGTGTGTGCTGTTTCTGTGAGCTTAAGATAGCACCGGATAAAACATTTATGACTGGACGATTCAGCAAAGAAGGCAGGAAATGTAGGCAGACAAGACATTCTGCTCCATCAGCATTTATAACTTGTGCTACATGTTCTCTTCTTAATCCCATTTTTTTCTTTTTTATGACATGAATATCAAAATATTTAGCTTGTGGCTACAGAGGGACTTCAAAAGCACATTCATCAGCCAGAGACAGACTTCAGGGTCAGGTTTGGAGTCTTTTTTTTTTGCTGTCACCCTTTGCCTTCCCTGAGGCTTTTGATTGAAAAGTGAAAAGCAGCTTCACACTCTTTAAGCTCAAAAACATACCTGCGCTGTTTGGAGGGACTTTGATCATGAAACAAAACCACATCAAACCATATCTGATGTTCATATCCATCAAGTTCGTTAATTGTCATAGTAGCTTTGAAAAAAAGACAGACAGAAGCAAGTCAAGGTGATACATGATCAACCTGCTATAAATGTAACTGGTAATGACTGAAATGAAGTAATGAAATGAAGTAATGATAGCAAGTTAGAGGGCATACTGACACTTGCTCTAATGAGAAAAGTGTTAAAACGGTAACGCTTTATTTTGATAGTCCTCTTTAGACATTCTACTAACAGTAAGTGACTTTGTAACTACATCTCAGCTAACAGTCATTAGAGTATAAGTAGTCTGTCTGATTAATATCTTCTAAAACTTGATGAGTGCACAACATACAACACTCTAAAACCGGTTAAGTTAAATTTACTTAAAAAGCGCAAGAAAAACTGGTTGCCCTAAAAAGTAAAAAAAAAAAATGTAATTAATCATTACTTAAATATAAGAGTGATTTTAACAATCATTTTATATTGAATTTACTAAATGTTTTTAATTAGTCTAATTAATTAATTGCTCTAATTGCTTTAAATTACCGATTGCCTTCAAAAAACGAAGTAAAGTGAAATAGAAACAGTATGTTGTACTGACAAATGCTTAGTATAGTTTACTTAAGCGAGTAATAGTTACTAATAAAAACTGTAAAATTTACTTTTTTTTGGGGTTTACTCACTGACTCCCATAGTGCATTGCAGCAGAATAAATTATATAATTGCTTTGTTTTACAGTTGTTGTTTTTATTTGCAAATTTAATGTGCTGTCTTGTGTCAGTTGACATAAAATAACTCTAATTTCCTGTTGAATTTCATTACTGAATTAATAGGAAGATAATTATAAGAATATATACATATATTAAGTTTTACATATATAAGTGTCCAACCAAAGGGAACACTAATCACTATAATGGTAAGAGAAAAAAAGGAAAAAATAAAACTTATGTGGTATATTTGATGTTCAGTTGTACTTAAAATGCAACATTGAAGAGGACTTTTACTGGTGAAATATAACAGACATGGGGAAATTTCTTCTTCTGTTGTTATGTTGTGCATTAGCAACAAATTAGCACACTGTTGCCTCTCACCGCTTTATTAGTGTCATTGGGTTTCTTTGTGGCTACTTGAATATTTTAAGTAAGTGTCACTCAAAGCAAGTAAGTAAATTGTTGTATTTGCCTTGAAAGTTGCTGTAACTTGGTAAAACCTAGTAAGTATAACAACTAAGTACAGCTTACTATGTATAATTGTTTGGTTTTACAGTGAACATACTGACTTGCAAGTATATGTCAATTTATTTTACTTACCCTAAACCTACTGAGAGTTAGTAGACAGTTGTATATTAATGAGGATTAGTTGACATGTAGTTACAAATATATATATATATATATATTTATTTTTATTTTTTTACAAATTTTTTTTGTAATTTACAGTACTTAAATTGAATTCTATTTACAGTGTGTTTTAATCAAATAATTTAATTTAGTTCAGTATCATAGTAATTATATTAATAGCAAGTGTTGAGGGCACAGTTGGCACAATTTCAGAGAATGAGCTGTATACTTTAAGAAGCAGCGAGCCAAGAATGCAATTCATGAGTTAAGTAAACTCACAAATGCCTCTGAGATCCTGTCTGTGAAGAGAACAAAAGAGTTTTGGTGGTTACATCACGGCTGTCCCAGCAGACAGAGCTCAGTGGTTTAAATACAGCATGTCCTATTCACGTCCCACTGCTCTGTGATACAACTAGTCTCCTCTTCAGCCTACTCATTTCTCTCAGCCACCTCGCAAACTCTGTCACATACACACATAAACAAGCTCCATAGTCATAGACATGGATTAATGCCACAAGTGTGCCATACAAATGAGGCTTAATTAATGAGCCTTCCCTTTGTGCAATTAATCAGTTTCAACATCAATTAATTAGAGTTAGCAGAGATGAGGGTAGGGAGGCAATGACTGATGCTGTTGTCTCAGACTCAGTCTTAGTCCCCAGCCTGTGCTGTCTGATAATACTTCAGCCATAATCTGTGACCCACTAACCACTTTATCAAAAGCCACATTTCCATTATTGCTGTTTTCATATATCTTGTCGGGCTACTGTCAAGGCTGGGCAGTTTCATGATAGTGGTCGCCATTACTGGCGGAATGATTATTCATGTGCAGTCCTGGTAATGTGGCCTTTCTTTGCCATTATTCATCATGGAATCCCTCCTGCCAAGACCAGTATTCAGTAGCTGTGTGTATTGTGTTTTTGACGTTGGTGAGCTTGTCTCTCGACCAAGGAGGTCTGGAGAAAGTGTTCTTCAGCCCACTGCCATTTAGCTGGTGCACAAAAACTGATATAAAACCTGCAATCTTTACACTGCAATTATCTGAGCTCTTAATGCCACATGATTAAAATATACCCATTCTGATGCTTTAAAATATTGCCCCTCAAAAATATTGCCCTCTCTTTTATCCAAGGGGACCCTCAGTAAAATAAGATATAATACACAAAAAATGAAAGGAAATTCAAAAAGCCCAAACAACTAAAACTCAATATTTCTTTACATTCTCAAACAACATTTTTTTTCTTTAAAGAAAGTTCCACTGTTGGTCCAGTGTCCAGACCATCCCTAAAATGGAAAATGTTTTTCAGCAGGGTTCATCACAGTTCAATAATATTTTATAAATAAACTCATGAATAAAAATCCTCAACCATTTCACAGGCAAATCACGATTGAGGAAGGCGAGCAGCGGGCCAAGGAGCTGAGTGTGATGTTTATCGAGACCAGTGCCAAGACAGGCTACAATGTCAAACAGGTGAGTTTTACCTCAACACCTCGCTCTGTGGAGTGGAATGAGTGGTCACAGGGTGTAGGTGTGAGAGATGCTCTGCGCTCGTTCTGATTTCTCTTCTGAGGTGCAGTTGAAAGCATGATTCAGGATGACTAAGCATCGAGACGGGAGAGATCAGATGTGACACGGAGCACTGCTGTGTTTTCTCTGTCTCTGAGAGCCGCAAGTGCATACAGCACACAGTGTGTGTTGTGTGGGCTAAAATGTGTGTGTGTTAGCGTCAGCTCTGTCTGACTGGATCACAGACTGCACCAGTCGTTGTGTCTCTCTTCTCTTAGAATGACCAAACTTTGCTTTCTTTTTGTCTCACATTGTGTTATTGGCAGCGATGGGAATAAAGGAGTTAAACATAATCAGCGTTACTAATGTCATTGGGGACTTCCAAGTTATTTGACATATTTAAAGTTACTTTCCCTGGTAATTAGTTACTTTTATAATGATGTAACAGTTACTATTTGTGGGAAATAACTATTAACTATAACTAATTACTTTTTTAAAATAACGGGCCCAACACTGGTTTTGGTCAAATACAATAGTTTCTTTCTTACTGTGAAAAGTAAAAAAAATAAAAGGTCTTCTTTTAGGAGAACTTTACTGACAGAGATGTGATGTTATAAAATAATCAACAGTGCTTCAAGGACATCTTGAAAAGGTTTAATTTTATGGGCTTTTTTTTATAAAAAATAAACAAACATTGTGTGAAATGAAATAAATACTGAGTAAATATGCTTTCCATTAATGTATGGTTTGTTATGATAGATACAATATTTTAGGAAAAACTATTATTTATTATTTATTATTTAGTAAAATTTATTATTAAGAAAATCGCTTTCAAAGTTGTCCAAATGAAGTTCTTAGCAATGCATATTAATTATCAAAAATTAAGTTTGAAATGTTTATGTTAGGAAATTTTCCGAACATTATCTTTACTTAATATCCCAAGGATTTTTGTAATAAACTAAAAATTTATAATATTAATTATTTAATTATTTATTTAATTACATTGTATTTTTGGCTATTGTTACAAATTTACTTGTGCTACTTATGAATGTTTTTTTTGCTGATTATCCTAATATTAAACAATATTAATATTTGAACACAATCTTCTGATCAGAATTTAGAGTCAAAACTTTGAACACGGTCTCACAACCAATTCGTACATATTCGTACCAGGTGCCAAATTTGTGCCAATTTGTACTAATTTGTACGAACTCATTCGTACGTTTTTTATTAAAAACCACGTGATTGGGTAGGTTTAGGGGCGGGGTTATGTTTAGGTCATTCGTACAAATTCATACGAATTGGCATCTCGTAAAATGCATACAATTTAGTTAAGGTCGTACAAATTCATACAAATTAGCCAACTCGTAAAATATGCACGAATTGCCGTGATATCAGGTTGGAACTTTCCATTTTACAATTACAGTTTGAAACATACAGAAAAACACATAAGGCTAATTCCATATAGTACTGTCATTCTTAAAATGAAGACGCTGTATCATTGTGCATTGTTCAGTCAGCTGTACTGGACACTAAGCCTTTATTCTTAAAGCTATTATCACTGTTTCAAGGGAGCTCAACACTGACAGTACAAGACAACACTAATAGACTCTCACACAACATATGATTGTCACCAGACGTGGAGATGACTTGTTGCAGTCTCCATTACAAACAGAGGTCGTTTCCAAGCCTTTACATTGTTGCACATGTATGTGTGTGTGGTTAACTGGAGCATGTGCTTGTTTGCAGACTTGTGTTGTCTGAAGCAGGAAACTGCATTCATCTGAGATTACGATCAATACTGAAATTTTCTTATTTATTTCTCCAATAACGGCAACATTAGTTAAACTGATTACCTCACAGAGGTAATTGCAAAATAATGACTCAAATATTGATTGAAGAATCGCAGTGTGTCAGATCCTTTTCAGGATGAAATTGAACTCTTGTGTAAATAAAACAATGCTGAACAAGTTTTTATGATGATGATAATAATAAGAGTCATTTGTTGTACGGCAGTGTTTCATTGCTAACAATATCACATTTCATTATAGATGTATAGCAAGAGCATTGTTTATTTTCAGTTTTGAGTCCATACTTGGGTTGAGGAGTATAAGTGATTCATTTAGTCTTAATTTGAAAACAAATAAAGTGGCTCTTTTACATGCAGTGAAGTGTGTTTATGTGTGTGGAGCTACTTAACCATGTTTTGAGGACAAATACCCATAAGTGAGCTTAATCAAACAAACCTAAAATATTATTTTGGGGACACTATAATTTTGTAAAAACAATGCAAAATATTAAAGAATTTCTCCACCCCAAAATGAACATTTTGTCATTTTGTCTTTCCAAACCTGTCAAAGCTTTGTTCGTTATCCGAACACAATTTATGACATAATAAATGAAGGCTTGTGACTGTCCCATTGACTGCCAAGTAAATAACACATAGTCCTTCTGCCGCAGGTTTTCTGTTAGGGTTAGGTTATTGTATATAAAAATGCATTGTCCACCATTTAGTATCAGAATCCCCAAGAAAACACAATATTGATTTGATGAACAAACTAAAGTTGTTGTATTAATTATTAATTAATTATTTGCATTTATATAGTGCTTTATCATGTATGGTCATACACCAAAAAAGCTTCACAATCATGTGGGGGGGGGTCTCTCCTCAACCACCACCAGTGTGTAGCATCCACTTGGATGATGCGACGGCTGCCAC
>JAUCMT010012166.1:0-21944 GCA_032357475.1 Enteromius thamalakanensis | reverse complement strand
GGTATATGAAAAATGAATATCATAAAAAAAAAAAAAACACCGGTATTCGGTATGAAAAGGTATACCGCCCAGCCCTAGGTGAATGTCATGTAATGTAACTAATAAGAACTTTATATCAGTATATACACTATCGGTATAAAATGGTATAAATGTCAGTTGTCACTCCCAGCAATTATTAGTTATCATCTCCCAATAAATAATATGTCTTACTAAGATAACATTTTAACACCTACTTTCATAAATCAAGGCTCTGTAGTTTTAAAACATGCAATTCAGTGATGATTGAAACAGAAAACTAATAAACATTCCTCAAAAGCCATATGGATAATTTTTGATACTCATATTTAGGTGGGGGAGGCGATATGGAAAAAAATATAATATTTTATCATGATTCTTTGTCATTGATTTTACTATTTTACAAGTTGTTTGAGCAGTATTTTTCAGCTCATTTTTATTTAAATCAGTTTCTTTTTCCTGTTGAACAAAAACTAGCTACTGTTTGGTTACTAAAAATATCTAATTTTGTGTTTAGCACAAGAAAAATTTGGGACAACATGTAAGTGAGCAAATAATGAAACAGTTATAATTTTTGAGTCAACTATCCCTTTAATGACAAGCGGGGGCATGTTTAGTTTTTGTGATTGCGAATCACTGCAGTGTTCAGTTGAATGGAGTCCTAGCACTGAGTTAACACTGATGTGAATGTATGTCGTGTTGTACAGCATATTGAAACGTAGATGATAAAATAGCACGATACTACGATATTCCTTAAAAAAAAGCAGATTGTGAAGAATTTTTTATTGTCCACGATCAAAAAACGTCCTATCGCCCACCCCTACTCGTATTTAATTTTTTGTTTTAAATAAACACAAGTTGCTTCAGCCCAGTAAGTGTTTAATATTTTTACAGCATTTACTTAAAAAAAAAATCACTAAATATTTTTTTGCAAAAAAAAGACACGTGAAACACAACCTGAAGGTGGATAATTTGAGGGTTAATGTTAACGTTAATAATGTTAATATTAATAATGTTTTTAAACCCAAACTCAACTGAAAGGCAGTCAGCAATAATGCAGAGGCATTGACTGATTTTTAGAGCTTTCTATTTAACAATCAGAGCAAATCATTGGCCAAAGACCATTGACTGAACAAGATGAGAGAGAGAAGGGTCTGATGAGATTAGGGTCTGAAATTAGCTTTCTGAAGCCAGAGCTCTCTCTACCTGGAGTGTGCTCGAGGGGACAAAGTATTTGAAGCCTTGTTTGACTCACCTTGATGTGTTGAAGGGCTTTGACCCACACCAACTGTTTCTCCTCTGAGCTGTAGCCTGGCATGGACAGGATGTTATGGATGTAGTTGAAGAGCTCCTCCTGGAGTTCGAGATAAAGATTTAGTACAGGAATAACAGAAGTGACAGAAAAGAAGAGAGTGAAATTGAGGGATTGTGGAAGGGGGTACCTTTCTCAAAGGGTCTTTCAGGTAGCAGTCAACAATTTTGTCATAAAGGTGGTTTTTGTCATACATAAACTCGCAGATCTGATAACTAAATGAACGATGAACAAAAAACAAAACAACAACATTGACTAATAAGTAATAATAACAACAAAAAGGCATGCTCTTCAGTAGATCTTCAAAGTCTTCACCTTGAGAAAATCAATATAATGCACTCAACAGTCGTTGTTAGATTTATCAGTGATTTAAACCTTCTATCTTTTGAAGTGTTGCTTAGAGTGGATCACTGTTTTCTTAGTACTTACCATGGAACTATTTTTTGGACCATTGTTTTTTTTTTTACCCCTACATTTCTTCAGTTAACCACACTTTAATTCTAATTCTCAACGCTTTAATACAATGTTTTACTGAAATACATATAAATAAAAATACAAAACAAAACAAAGCTAGTTTATTTTAAATCAGCAAATTATAAAGGTAGAGCAACAAATACAACCATGATATCCAGTGAGGTCAATAAGAATTTGTTCACCCTGTGATTTTGCAAGTTCTCTTACATAGAAATCATGGAGAGGTCTACAATTTTCAGCACATGTGCATTTCCACTGTGAGAGACAGAATCTAAAAAGAAAAATCCAGAAATCACATTGTAAGTTTTTTAAATATTTATTTATGAATTACTGTGTCACTGTGTGTTAACAATTAATTAATTAGGTCAACAATTTGGTCAAACGGTTTCTGTAGTTCTCTGGAACTTCACCAGGTTAGCACACACTGCAGGAGGGATTTTGGCCCACTCCTCCATAAAGATCTTCTCTAAATCTGTCAGGTTTCGGGGGTTTCTCTGAGCAACACAGAGTTTCAGCTCCCTCCAAAGATTTTCAATTGGATTTAGTTCTGGAGATTGACTAGACCACTCCAGAACCTTGATATGCTTCTTACGGAGCCACTCATTGGTTTTCCTGGCTGTGTGCTTTGGGTCATTGTCATGTTGGAAGATCCAGCCACGGCCCATCTTTAATGCTCTAGCTGAGGGAAGGAGGTACTTAGACTTTGGCTGATTGTGGGGTGCTCAGGTGTCTTTATGACAGCTAACGACCTCAAACAGGTGCTACTAATTAAGAATCATGAGTAGAGTGTAGCTGGACTATTTAAAAGAAAAATATCTGTCTTTGAGGGTCAGAAATCTGGCTGATAAGCAAGTGATCAAATACTTATTTGACACAGTAATTCCCAAATAAATTTATAAAAGATCATACAATGTGATTTCCGGATTCCGGATTTTTAGATTCTGTCTCTCACAGTGGAAATGCACCTATGCGGAAAAAATTGTAGACTCCCTTCATGATTTCTAAGTAAGAGAACTTGCAGAATCACAGGGTGACCTCACTAAGTTATCTGAATATAAATATGTTAATATGTGTATATATTTATATCAATATGTGTAAATATATTCAAAATATGAGTGCACTGTATATGTGTGCTTTTATATATACATAAGAAGGCAAGATTTCTAATTTATTTAACTTTTTTTTCATGTAATATCTATATTTTATTTTTAGCTTGTTAATAGTTTTATTTTACTATTTAAGCTGTAAAATGAGTGTGTGTGAATATATGTGTATGAATGCGTGTGTAAACTTTTCTTCACTGTTCATCTTATTTTCTTTAGCTTTTTTATGGTTACTTGCAATCTACGTACATGATCTTACTCATTGAGAACTTCTTTCAAATCTTCCTGCCAGTGCATTTTTATTCATCATCACACAATTGTAAGTTCACACATACGAAGAGATCTATTACTTGGACTGTGAAGTGGAAATTTTACATAAAGTGAAGTCGGGCTCTTCTGCAGTTCTTTGTATTCAGAAGTCAATGATTGTTCATTGTAAGGAACACTATTCTATAGCACTTATCTGACTTTTCACTTCAATATTAAGTGACTCTTGAATGAAGCAGTAGCACTGATGCACAAAGCCTGGTATGTATTCAGGACATGCTGCTCGCAGGCCTAATGTCTTAGATTTCATGTGTATTACGAAGTGCCCCCAGATTTATTGGAACACGGAGACCCCACCAATTGGGGACTGAGCCCTCTGGGACGGGAGGCAAAGATTGTGCTTATCCCTACCATACTATCATAGCATCTAAACACAAGTCGGCCATAAATTTGAGGAATTTATGCCATGGTGGTGTTGTGTGTCTTTTTTTTCTGCAAGCGTTTGATAAAGGTTTTTAAATTATAGCTTGTACTGTATTGATGCGCAGTGAAATATTAGCTTGCGCGATGGATAGTTGTGTTATTTTTTGCTTTGATACGCAATTTACGAGTGGTGTGTATTTGTATTGCCTTGCCAATTTTAACCTCGTTTCTTTTTTTTCCCCACCTTCCTTGTCATGTGATTTTACAGGACATCTGTCCCTCCCCTGTGTCCACGACAACTTAAATGAAGAGCTGCGATGTCCTGACACTGGTGTCCACCTCTCTGGACAGGTAAGGTCTCACGCCACTTCTGCGCCCATCTATCAATAAGGATTCAAGGTTATTTGACATCTGAAAAGAAACTCAATTTGCTTCCTGTACAGTGACACAAGCATTATACCAAACCCTTTGCCCGAGCTCAGAAAAGTGTATTGTGTGTCAATAGGTAATACTATATTGTTTTTACTTTTGCTTCTTATCAGGCCATTATGATTAAGTTACAATGAAATTCAATTTAAAATGCTATTGGAATAAGAAACTTGTAGCAGTGTTTTGGTTTTTGGAGTTAATCTTTTAAATGGACAAATCTTTCTGCAATTTCTCCTTTAACAAACAAAAAATACTAATGATTTAGCAGATTGGTTTAAAATTTAAAGTTAAAAATTAAAATAATTTAACAAATTGGTTTAGTGGTTGATTCAGTGTGCAGGTATTAATACAAGACAAAATAAAACAAAAAATGCAACATAATTCATTGGTTTAGTGACGATTCAGTGATTGTGAAGAAATCTTTTATGTGAATGGATCATTTTAAAGTTCCTCCCTTTTCAAATAAATTTGAATACCCCAAAAATACAAAAATCAACTAACAAGCAAATAAATCAATTTGTAAAAATGTGATTGAATTAATTGAAAATTAGTGATTGGTTTAGTCACTTGAATCATTTAAATGAATATTTTAAGCGAATGAATCGGTATAAAGTTTATCTTTTAAAAAGAGTGCCAAGTTTAATACCAAAGAAAGAAATTAATAATTATTTATAATTTATAATTAAATATTGATTTGTTTTAGTGAATGATTCAGTGGCTTGCTCATAACTAAAGTATTGTTCAGATCTTTCTCTTCTTTTTAAAAAATGAAGCCAATTTTAATGCCAATGAATAAATAAATAGGTTTATAAATAAATAATGAAATAGGTAAATAAATAAATGATTTAGTGACTTGCTCATAACTAAATAACGAACAAATCTTTTAGGTAAACAAGATTTGTTTCCCTCTCTTTCTTTAAAAATATTCTAAATAATAAATATTAGAATAAATATAAATATAATTGCTTAATTGGTTTAGTGAAAGATTCAGTGACTAGCACATACTGTAACTAAATCTCACATAAATCAAAAAGAAAGAAAAAAAGAAGTAAACAAGTTTACTTGTTATATGTTTATTGAATGATTTAATAATTTGCTTCTGACATACACAACAGACATTCACAGACATGAATCAAAAGAGTGCCTGAACCGTGAAACTTGTACTGTTACTATCAAAAACATCGTTTTTTAAGATAAAATATTTTATATGAAGTATTACATCAGATCACATTATATAAAACAAACAGTATTGTCTAGTTCAAAAGCTGCATATTAGTTTTTCTTCAACATTGGCTGCAATCTGTTTAAGTGTCTTAAAATCACTGGAATAGTTAAAATAAAAATATAAATAAAAAAGTAATGACTGAGAATCATCTTCACTGAATCCTGGTGGAGTGAGAGGAAGCTGAGTGATGATCAAAGACAGCAGCCCTCTGGTGGCCAACAAAAAAGGTTGTCCCTATCTGTTGTGTCAGACTATACTCTAAACACTTTTATATTACTTCAGGTTCACATATTTTGGGTGGTCTCTGTCTGGTCTCAGAGGTAATGTGTTCTGATCATTGCTTTGCCTTTTTTTGCTAACTGTAAACAGAAATCTAATTCCAGAGCATACATAATTTTATTCACACTTGAGGCTTCACATGGAAATTTCCAGATTCCCCGTGGTGTGAATCAATTTGAAGTGTACACAGTGCATGAGGCACCCCGCCACGGTCAAGGTCACCGGCCCTCTTCCTGCTGGAGAGAAGAGGACAGGGGGCGGGGCTTACTGATAATTGGCAGTTTGTGTGAACCGGCATTGTGTCATAGTGTAACACATCCCATGATGCAAGAGTCATGATCACTCTCAGCTGTCTGTTCACACTCTTACCCGCTCAGATCTCAGAGCTCCACATGTTGAGTCCATCTGACTCAGTGCTTTAGCTCAAGTTTTACTGTTTTTTATTTTTTGTTTTGTGTTTGCCAAAATTTGAGGTTGGGGTTCCCAAAATAATTAATTTAAATAATTAAAAAATGAAAATAAAAAAAATATTTTAAAAAAGTAAATAAATTAAATAAAAAGAAGCATTACATTTTGAAAGTATTTATCACAGCATTATTTGACCCAGAGGAGGACTGGCGGACAGGCAAGTATGCTCTTAAATGTAACGAGAGCTCTTGTCCTGACTGCAATTTACCAGGTGTCCCAGTCAGCGCCCCCGAACACGGACTGCAGCTCTTCTAGAACCTTTATGAACTTCCGCCAGTGTGTCAATCACTAACTGAGTGGCAGGGCATCCTGTTTTGGCCGTGTGAGGTTACACATCCTGGCAGGAGAGCTGCTGTCAGCCACAGGACCTCATGCTGGCCGTGTCACACACACACACACACACAGGGATCTCCTGACTTGCGGGCTCTTGACACAGCAGAGGTGCTGCACTGATTCCTGTTTTACTTCACACCTGCACTGTGCTGTCAGGACTTCTTTCTCGGGCACACGAGAGGTCAATCACGCTTCGGTCAAAACCAATTAAACATTTTTAATGCCAAAAAAAAAGAAAACGAATGCCTGATAGAGATTAGAAACAGCAGAATGACAAAAATGAAGTGTTTGTCAGTAAACACCTGAATAATGGCTAGTATATTGTGTTTTGGGAGTCTTAAGTTTCATCTGGCTGCATCTTTTATCTTGTTGCATGTGGCATATTAATCAGATGCCATACCTTAGATTTTGAAACTTTATATTTGGATGTTTTCCCAATTTTGTTCATAGCAGAGTGGAGACTGGACAGGACAAGCTTAGGAATGGGATTAGAAGGCAGTCATCGTATAAAAATGTTTTAATTTACTGAATATTTGCAAGCTATGAAGGACATGTTTATTTTAAAAAACAAGCGTCCTAAACAGTCAGTCTTAAATGTCCTGGAGGTCCTTTGAGATGTGAACAAGACGTCAGCAGTGTGATCATAGTCTAGTATATGACTGATATACTTCACAGCTCTGCTCTGAATCCAAATGTTGCGTAACTGACCAATTAGTCTGGGATAGCATCGTTTGATTGGATCAATGAGGACTAGCTCCTCAAAGATCCGATTACTTCTGTTTCTGATGAGTGATACTAAATAACTGGCACTAATTATTTTCTTTTTTTTTTAAACCCTATTTTCCTTGATATAAATTTATATATATATATATATATATATATACTGTATATATACACATACAGATCAATTTTAGACAATCATGATTTATCACAAATTAAAAATACTAGGGTTTACCTGTAAATGTGTTGAAATAAAGAAATTTATGACAAACTACTTTAAGGAAAAAAAACTTTTACACCCCCGCCAGGTATGAGACATAATCTTCATTATAATTTTTTTATTCCTCTGTTATTATCATTTATACTGGCAATAAAACATTTACCAAACCACATCGCTTCAATCCCAGTAAACATTTACCCAACTATTTTCATATATATTGTTCTTTAATTTGCATTTACATGTAGTTTTATATGTGTATGTGCATATTTATTTATTATTATTTTATAAATATTCAAAATATATAAAATATACAGTATAAACATATAAGAAAAATCTATGTAGTACAATATACTGTAAAATCACACACAAACACGCACACTATATTTTATAATGAAAAAGAGTTTTATGAGTTAATTTACCAAAAAAGTTAACTCTTTATTTTATGACACATTCCAAGTGATTGCATTTGGGTTGTTTTGATTTAGTTATAATAACTTAAACAAATACAGGTAATTTACAGAATTAGTTCAAAAAGTGTGTGTGTGTTTTACATATAATAAATTTGTTTTATATTAAAAGCAGATGACGCCACATTTCATGTTTCGTTTAATCTTCATAATCTCCTCAGATGACAATGTAGTAGAGGTTGATGTTGTGGTTATAGATGTGATTACAAGCTATACGCTGAGGTTTTTGCTCACCATTGTAACGCGCTGCTTTTGCAAAAATTGCGATTTTTTTTTTTTCTAACAGCCTTGTCACCTGACCTGAATACAGCGCTCTGATTGGCTAAAATGGACTTATCGGCTTCTGTACAAAAACAAGAAGGGCACTTGTCGGCTTCTGCAGTATAACGTGAACTCACAATGCCTTGAAATTGGAGAATAAAACCCTTATAAATCTAAAACTATTCACACATTTCAGCATAGGAAGACCGCTTTGAACGTGTTGAACCTTCAATCCCACAGACAATAGACCAAAATAAAGAGGCATTTAGCTGAAAAACAATACCAACTATTTCAAAGCTCAGAGTGCAGATGGACTCACCTCTCCCACACTCTTTGAACAGCTATTGTTTCACCTGAAACAATTCGTATTGAGTCCTCACCATGTTGTCTTTTTATTCTGGCTGTCCCGTCGGGGCCTGAGTGTTAATATGCCATCACCACAGCTCACATCCTCGTTAGACACAGCAACCGATGAGGTTTCCTGTGGCTTGGGGGCATCGCCAGCAGGACACTTGCTCCTACCAATCTATCAGCGAAGAGAGGAAGAGCGGCGCAGGGCTGTTATGTCACTCTGGATCGG
Organism: Enteromius thamalakanensis; assembly: GCA_032357475.1. Lineage (NCBI taxonomy): Eukaryota > Metazoa > Chordata > Actinopteri > Cypriniformes > Cyprinidae > Enteromius > Enteromius thamalakanensis. Next base: position 13,368 of record JAUCMT010012166.1, on the reverse strand, counting down.
CCACCTGAGCTCCTGTGACTAACTCCGCAGGAAGAAAGATGCCAGACCGCAAAAAGAGAGGCTACTGGACAGAAACTGTTTGTTGTGGAGACTGTTCTCTATTTACAGCCACATCTGCTGTCTTGTAAAGCAGCAGTTAACACAGTAATGGCGACCTATGTGTATTTTTTTTCCCTGTGTTTTTGAGAATGGAAGAGATAAAGTGAAAAATGGAAACGGCTATCCTGGTTTCATCGATGGGCGTTAATGGTCACTCTGGGGATCTAAAGTTTACTCATCTGCACCTCTTTACCTCATGTGATGGACATTTCCCCTTGTAATGTGGGTGGATTGGAGAGTGACACCTACTTCCACCCCCATCGGAGAGGAAGTTCCTATCAGAACACAACAGGAAAAGAAAAAAGGAAAACAAGCGGACATCTTTTCACTGATGAAGTCACTTCCTACAGGCCCTGTCGTGACCCTAGTCCAGCCACCCACCTACTACAGACTTGAGGTTGAGTTATCTGGGACGTTTTTAGAAGGTAAATCTTTTAGATCTGTGGTATGCATGATCTATGTCGACTTTTGAAGCTGATAATACATTTGTAGCATGCAGCCTTATCACCCAAAGGTCTTGCGTTCAGATGCTGGAAGGACTGAATAGAGAGTTGCTGACCTCTTTTGTTTTTATTGTGTCCTTGCAACATGGTACTTGACCCCAGGTCACTCGAGGAGGACCGCTTGTGTGCCACTTTAGATCACAAACATCTAAATTCAATTGTTTTTCAGATATATATTTTTTATGTTTTTAAAAGATGTAAACTAATAAGCAATTCATTGTCATTATATTATATCATATGTAATAATGATACATAAAAACTTAGACTATTCATTATAATTTAACATGTGTGATACATCAAAATCTTGTGATTGTTTTAAAAAACAAATATATAATAATGTTTTACTTATTTTTAATTGTTCAGTCATTTTAAATAAGGGATTTTGTTTTAATGTTGTATATATTATGATATACATTATAATATTTTTTAATTTATATCAAATAATTTATTCAGTATATAACATACAAATGATGTACTGTAATTATATATTTGTTTCTACAGCTGTACATAATATTTTGAATATATAATCAAATATATAATAATATTTTGATATAAATGTCCATTTTGATATAATAAAACATGGCATATAATGTATGCATTATCTAATATATATTAAATTATTTTAAAATTAGAATTTAGAATTAAAATAGAATTTTATTCTTATATATAACATTCATTAAGAACTATTAATTACTTGGGGTGTGACGAGACACTTATCCCACGAGAACGAGACGAGACAAGATTTTTAGACTTTTTAAAAATAAATCCTCAATGATAAAATATATAATAATGTATAAATATATGCAGTATAAAATTTATACAATTTCTTATTATGCATTACATTATATTGTTTTATCATTACTGTAAAACATTCAGTAAGAAATTATTCTATTTCAAATCTATTTAATTACTATTATATATATATATATTTTTTTTTTTTTCTTTTTTAATTACAATCCTTGACTGTAATAATAAATTATACATTTATATTTAATACCAAGTTGCCATAAAAATTTAAATAAAGCATTATTAGTTTGCAATTTTAACTTTTTTGAGTTCCAAGTAAAATGCCAGAATGTTTCATAATTTTTCCTGGAATTCGGGATGCAGAGGTATTTTAATCCTGGCACTGCCAGTCACCCGAATGGAGTTCACTCAAGGTCACAGCAGTTGCTAAAAAATAAAGAAAACATTCAGCATTGGCGTCAAATTTGTGACAAAAAGGACAACGCGGTTTCACTTAAATCTTGGCAAGCTGCGTGTCAACAGCTCAGATGTTCCTCAATTATCACTTTTGTCTGTTTGCGAAATGAATCTGTTAGCACTCTGTGAAGTTCTTGCCAACAAACAGCTGGGACAAAGAGAGGGGGAAAAAAAGATGCTTCCGTTCATGTTGAGAATATTTTCCTGTTTACACTGAAATGCAGGTCAGCAGTTTGAGATAACGGACCCGAAACATTTAACATCCCTCTCAGATGTCCTACAGACGTCTGGCTCAATAGATGCAGATTAGACTAATGCTTAATTAAACAGCTGGCGGTCCCACAGAGCTCCGCTGTTGTTAGCGGTGGGCTTGTGGTGGGCTCTGGGTAAAGTCATTAGAGCCGTGTGTCAGACCCTAGATGAGCGCTACCGCCGCTCTCTTCTGGCTCATTGAAGATGCTCCCCCACCACATGCATTCATTATTCATGAACGCCAAATTTTAGTCTGACGTGTATATCAAAGACGGCGTTTGGTTTCTGATCTCCCCATGTGTGTCCAGCGCTGGCCAAAAGGAATTCTTAAAAATGTCTTTCATTTCAAATAATAAGATCTAATTCACGTTTATTATCACTCACATGAGAAATAGCTTTATCTTTAGATGTTACTTGAGAGAGAAAAAACTAACTTGTTGGTTGCATCTAGTCAAACTGACGTATTTAAATAAACTGAAGCATTTACACCAAATTAAATGTAAATGTGCATATTTAATTGGAGATTTCCATTCTCAAACCTAGAGCTCAGCATAGTCAGCTCCCTTTAAAAATAGTGTGTTAATAAAATTCACCCCAAAATAGAAGTTTGAAGTGAAGCAATGCATTAAGAAAAATATCCTTATTTAAAACTATATAAACCATCATTTCTAGCTTGGGAATTTCTTTCATTTTTGGGTGAACTGTCCCTTTAAATGAAGCATTCTACATGGGCAGGAACTGTGCATACTAAAAATAGAGGTATTTTGTTTGTTTTTACATAGAGTTTAATATTATTGTGTAGCTAAACCAGTAACAGACTAAATATATGCACTTTTTTTGTGTGAGATATTTCTGCTCCAAAGCTTAGCGATTTGCCTACTATGCTTAGTTCTCTTCAAAGTTGCCATGTTTGAAAAGATGCATCTTCAAAAACCGAAATGAAGGAATCTAAACTGACACACTAACAAACAGTGCTCTTCTGTGACTCACATTTGATTCCAGTAGAGTTTAACATTAGCATGTTGCTAAGCTAATGAACTAAACTTCCAGTATGCAATTTGCTTAGCATAGTCGGCTGCCTTCAACTCTAACTTGATCGATGTCATATAACTTTAAAAGCTGCTAAACAGAATAGTGTTTTTTCTGTTACTCGCATTTAATTACATTACAGTTTAAATATAGCATGTTGCTAAGCTAAAGCCTTTATAATCAGCGTAAACTCAAATGTTGGGACAATTATTAGTTAGTTTTAACTTAATTCAATTAAATATACCTATTTTGTCTTTACCAGTCGAGTCATCCTTGTGCAGTGCATTCTGGGATGGTTTGCTTTTGGCTAAAACAAGTTAGCTCATGTGTAATGCTATAAAATTAGTTGCAAAAGGGCAATTCACACAGCGTGCATTTTTCAATGCAATAGAAATGTTTTTTTTTTTAATTAAAATTGTAACCTAAAACAATATAATTAGCAAATATATTTTATTTACATTTTATTTTCGCTGTAAGAGTTACAAGATGCAAATGCAATGTTTTTAGTGTTTACATTGGAGAAAGTATAGAAAAGTAGCGCAGTGGAATATAAAAAGTGTAAATGACCCCTAAAGAGCTGAAATTTGAGTCTGAAATTTTCGCACGTTAAAAAATCACTACAACCGTACATTGTGTCAATCACGTTTACACACTTCCTCCAAAACTTTTATTTGTCATGAAAAAAAAAGTTCTGTAACATTCATGGCAAGCATTTCAATAGGAAAGGATGACAAAACAAAGAAACAAAATGTGTGTGAAGTGTGCAATGACTTTAAGCAGGTACTGTAGATTGCTAGATTTTAGAACGCAGTAATAGTTTTTATGCGCTAAACATCTAAAGAAGTTGGACCATTAGCTAAAATTGGTAATGTGTCAATTTTGACTTTCACATTGGTTGTTTTCATGAAGTTGGATGTTAACGTCTATATCACCATCCTGTCTAGATTTATTCAAGTCTATCATGTTTTGTGCCCATCCAGGATCAATGGCGTCAACCTCAATCTTTCAGCAACAAACATGGACATGAGAAAGTCTTACTAGTGTGGAACAACACCAAGATAAATAATACCAATTCTTGTTAGTCATTGCTGTGACAGCTGGAGCCATTGCCTTGCAATTAGCATGTTTTCCCAGGTCGAATTAAGCAAAGGTGCTCAAGTGGGAAAATTGTATTCGAATCTGGCCCGAATCTACAAGAACACCCTGTAAACAGTTCTCAGGAGAGGTATTTCACATCTGCATATGATCTACGGCCTGTTGGTTTACACATCACCCGATGTCGATCAGAATTCCTTTGACTCTCTGATGTTGAGCAGATACAGTTTCTCCTTTCGCGAGCGCACACACACGCTAACAGCGGCGGCAGGCACCGGCAATCTTGCCACAGGTCAATGACAGCTTGACGGGCTTTGCCTGGTTCTCTCTGCAGGTGACACAAAGCAGCCCTTCTCTCTGATGCATACTGAAACAGATGCACACCAGTGTTCCCCCTGGAGCTCCCTCCGCGCTCTCTTTGATGGTCCGGGGCTCCGGCCCTCTGATGTGGCCCTCTTTCAGAGCGTGTCATGTTCACTTGGCAAGCACAGGCTGTCTGATATCAAGTAGCTGCTGCCAGGGAACCAGTGTTGTAGAGGAACTGAGCGGTCTCCAAGGATCCAGCGGCAGACTAAATAACTGCCGATTTGCTATCAACTATCTGCTGCGTACGAACAGCTGTTTATCAGAAGGACAGCCAAAGATTCTTCAATGCTCTTTCTTCACCAAATTTTGGAAAGATTATCGACAGAGACTAACGTGCTGCATTCACTTGGCTTCTGCATCTTTATACCTCTTGGCAAATGTCCTGAAATGGTCAAGCAGGAGTGAGACGGAAATGAATTGTGCTATTATTAATGCTATTTCAAGTTACAATTTAGGTAGATTTATCAGCCACGTCAGTCCATGCTGTTGATTACCACAATGGAAGTCTATGGGGAAAACCTTGTAATTGTAATGTCAATATAGTTAACAATAGTTAAAAACGTTAACAAAGCTAAAAAAACAATAGTTAAAAACGTTCAATATAGTTAACAAAGTGTAGTATTTTGAATAATTTTTTGTTTAGTTTCAAATATTTTCAAAGTTAATTATATTAATTAATTCATTCATTTCCATGCTAAAATGTTCAAAAAGTCAAAATGAAATTGTTGTTTTTAATTTTTTTCTTAATTTAAAAAGGGGTTACATTGATCATTTAAAATGTTATCACGGTTAACCGTATTCGTTTGTACGTTCATTCGTATTCTTTTCATTCATTTTTTCTATCATTCGTTCACTCATTCCTATTCCTGTTGTAAAAAGTTAAAATACAAATGTTTTTATTTTGTTGAATTTGCTCCTTATTACATTTATATAAATTGGCATTTCATTATTTTTTACAAACCGTAAGACATTAGCTTTGCACAAGACAAACCTCAGCCAATTCTGTCCGGAAAATCACTGACTTCTTTACATGCTTCATAATGCATTCAATTCTTTGTTTAGTAACATCAATTGTTGTGAAGCCTCAACAGAATCTTATGATTGTAAGCAGTGCTAATTATTCGAAAAAGAAAACTTGCGTTAATTTCCTATTCCCAAACACACGTGTCCCATTTTTTTTGGCACGTCTGAGCGACCTGCGGCCTGGCGGATGGTTTCCAGAGCTCTATAGTTTTGACGTGTGTGCATGTGCTTAGCAGCGGTTGCCTTATTGTGTTTGATTTGCGTGAACCGTCCCAATCTTCTGCCGTTTCCTGAGCACTCCGTCAGTGGGTCACAATTCAAAATGAAACAGTGCAGTTCAAGACCTGCTAAGTTCAGCATTTTCCGGACTGTTACGAATGATGTTACGCTCTTTGTGGACCGGTAAATGTATGTTATGCAGCATACACATGGTTTTGTGGATGTAGCTTTGTCTACAAAGAGCATGTTTGATTTTGTTACGTCTGTCTGCTTGAACTCCTGTCACGCTCGTACAACCTTGGGTGACATTTCCAAGCACATGTATTGAAAATTCTGACACTTCCTATTGTCAGACCACAAAGAAACACTTGAGCATTGAATCTTGCGCCTCATTGGAGGATTCACAATCAGGAAGTGACCTTGGATACACCCTCCCCTCATATTAAAAGGGGTGAATCCAGGAAGACCTTTGAAACGGAATATATTTTGTGCGTCTTCGCCAACAACAGTACCCACATACACCACTAATCCCAAATGCAGCTCACAAAGAACACGGCACATTTTAGCCTTGATTTATTGTTTTATTTAATAATGGTATTAGTTTTTCAAAAATAAGCAGATATTTAAACTTTTGAGGATTTGGGTTGGTTGCCAGATATCTGGTTGCAGTATAAGCGCACGTTTGTTAGCATGTCATTTAGGAAGTATTATTCTTGGAATCTTTGGCATGTCGTTAAGTGTTTTAGGCAACTCGGATCTTATTAACGAAGCTTCACTCCAAGCCTTCGTTCCAACCAGTAGTGCTTAAACGCACCGCTTATAAAATTATTATAGGTTACAGATTTTGCAGTAATAGTGCAATAATTTAAAAGAAGGTGTTTTGGTGAAGTCTGCTTAGAGAGGCACTGTATGAAACTATGGTGTTCTGTTCATACTTACTAGCCTCAAATATTTAACCATATTTACTTATGACAGTACGGTATGTTTTATAAATAGGGTTGCAATAAAATAACGTCAATCTAAAAATCTCATTTCATTTCAAAGCCCAGATGCTTTCCGTATCCGTATAACTTTTATTTTTGCGTAAAACACAAAAGCAGATGTTTAGCACAATGTTCATGCTGCTCTTTTTCATACTGCAAAATACAGCCAGGGATGTTAATCTTAATGAATACATACAAAAATAACTATATAATAATAATAATAAAAATAATAAAGTACACATAAATGGAGACAACCATAATTTTAGTATTATTAATATATTTAGTATATAATTACTGTATATATGTTTTTATAAACATTTTGAATTAGCTTTTCATTTTTCATATTCATTTGTTTCATTTTTATTAATGTTTTTTTCTTTTTACTGATTAGGGTTAATTTATTTAATTTGATTAATTATTTTATTTTAAGATATTTTTGATGAAACCTGAATATTACCACGATCATATAGTAAGGACATTATTAAAATAGTCCATGTGGATCAGGGGTTTAACTGTCATTTTATGAAGCTTTTTGTGCACAAAGAAAACAATTCAGCAATTCTTCTTCCCGAGTTCCCTTTAACGTAATCAGCGTTATTTACGTTCAGCATGTGCGCTGTTTGCTAAACGTAACCAAGGCTGATTACATGGTGCGGTACTCTCCAAAATGGTGGTAGACGCTAACTCGCGAACTAATCGTTGAATAAATTATTATTGTTTTCTTTGCGCGCAAAAAAAACCTTTAGCTTTGTCAAAGGCTATTCAGACAAAAAAGCTTTACTAGTTTCCTTAATGAACTATTAAACTTGTCGCCAGGTTTTATTTTTCTTAACTGAAATAGAGCAGCGGTGACCTTCTTCGAAGCATCTCCTTTTGTGTTCCACAGAAGAATGAGTGTAAATGTAGACCGACATGAGGGTGAGTAAGTTATAACAATTGAAACTAATAAAAAATAAGTGATATATATATAGTGAAATATCTTTCAAGCTTCTTAGTCTCTATACACTCAATTGAACTCTCATTACTCACACAACATACAGTATATATCTGGGCCGTGTTCCATTGGCCGTTCCAACGGACTGCGAGCCGAGGTATTGTTACAAATTACTCTTGGCAAAACGGCCTATCATTTGTGACAATAAGAGGTCATTTTTCACGTCTGACCTTCTGTTTGGGCTGCATTTCTGATCCTGTGTAATTATGTCTTTGTGCTTCAGAATGTGGAAATTTAATCGCTTTTACAAAGAGGCCCGGCGAACGGCAGCGGCGGAGAAAGCGTTTTAGAGGAACTACGCGACCATTTTAACAGGACAACATGTTTGAATTAGATGTTCTAGCACTGGCTCTAAATGGATTTCTGAAGTGGTTGTTTGTGAGGATTTTCAATCGGACGTAACCTTGAGTCTTTTTTATGGGAGGTCCGTTGGATTTAAGTGCTGGTATAGCATGAAGAGCCTGAATACATGCGTTTCTCTCTGTCCATCTATCTCGTTCCCTCTCTCTTCTCTCCTCTCTCCCTCTCTCTCTCTCTGTCTGCCTGCCTCCTTTTCTTTCTGAAATTGAAAAATCTCCCTCTGAAGTTGTTGCCATTGTCTGGGTAATTAATGGAATGCTGATAGCGAGGTCCAGGTGCTTAAAGAGTATTTTTTATTTTTTTACCTTTTTCCTCATGACTAATAAGGATAGAAAATACACATTAGTGCTTTTGTGGTCCTTTTTTATATATAAACTTATGTATAATACATGCATTTAAATGAAAGGACGGTGACCTTCGCCGTGTTCCGTTTCAAACCCACCACATTTGTTTTGCATGTTGAGGTGAGGTTTAGCATAACAACTGCTCCTATTTAATATGCATCTATTAATTCGTCCATTTCAGGAGTTGGGAAGTTTGGGTCAAGGGCTCCGAGCTGTATTTTAAGCTGAGCTAAAAGTTTCTCGCTACAAATAACCGTGGCCTGATGTCTATTGATGTGCGCTGATTATTTATAGACGCAGGGCTGATTTTATTGAATAATATATACATGGAGTTGTTAGCTGGGCTGCTTAATTAATGAAATGTTAATGGACATTACAGTTATGGTTTGTAGGTGACACAGTTAAATTGGGTAATAGTCATTCACACACTTCTACAGCATAATATTAGTATTATTTATATAATACACGTTTGTTTTTTGAATTAGATTTCAGTTTTCGTGTTACTTCAGTTTTGATATGTGCTTAATTTACTGATTAGGGTTCATTTATTTTTTATCATTTTTAGTCATGTCTTTATAATTTTAGTGTTTTAATGTTTCATTTCTAATTATTGTTTAGCTTTCAGAGATATGTTTTTGTCTAATATTTATGTTTTGCTTTATTTCAGCAAACAAATAATATATTAATAATAAAACAGTTTAATGAATATTTTTCGTAACACTTCGTTGCAATACTAGAAAGTGCATTTTGTAATAATGTCAAATTAAGATTTACTTTAAAGTACATTTCGAATATTTTTTTATTTTGATGTGTTGACTAACATACTAACATGCATGTAAAGTATTTTAACTATATTCTTTTATTTGATACATTTAAATGGAATGTCGTATACTGTATATATATATAGAGAGAGAGAGGGTGAAATTGCATTTATGATTAGTTTGAACTAGAATACATTTGTACTGTACGTAATTCACTGTTGAAAACATTACATTCAGTCCACGCTCTGAATCATTTCTGGTATTTATTCTAGGTTCTATTTCCTGATGGTTGTGGTGAAATAATCCCATCTTAATGTGTTGTTGTTTTTGACTGAGTACTGTATTGATGGATTGGAGCGATCTGAATGAATCTGTCAGGGCTGTAGTCTGTTCTCACAGTTGCTCAGCAGGACGCCTCCCAAAATGAAGGGCTTCAGTAAATCGTGCGGTTGTGTTGGTTTAGGTCTCTCGCCCGGGTGTATGCTTTCTATTTTAGATTTCAGATCTGTGTCTGTGAACGATTTGGTATGGAGCTCAATCAATTTTGCTATCATTTGAAAAAAAACAAAACGCTTCTTTGATTGAGAATAGCGAAGTTTTGGATTGCAAATATCTAGACCAGTGTGGAAATCGTAATGTTAATGTTCTATGCTAGTATACGCATGGGCACATTTACCAATTGTTTACAAGCCAAAGATCTGTTCTGATATGCAAAAGAGCTCTCTTAAGTTCAAACAATTGCATTTAATATTGCAATTAACATGCACTTAAGTTTAAGTATTATTTTAAAGAATAATATTTTTGTTAAAAGTAATGTATGCTAAAGTGCCATTATTGGAGGGAAAAAAGTATACTCGAATGCGTTATTTTCTCAGTATTAATTCTTATTTCTCATTCTTTCAGGAGAAGTTGAGAAAAGCTAAAGACAGACTTCCAAACGAATGCAGTCTAAACGTACCCATGGAGGCCCAACTGACGTTCCACTATTCTCCTCCTCAGAAGAACAGAGACATGTGTCTTCATTGAACTTGTGTTTTTGGTAAAGTGCAGTTAGTGTGTATAGGCTTTCCTTAAAGGGATAGTTGACCCAAAAATTACAATTCTGTCATCATTTATTCACCCTCAACGTTTTCCGCTTTTATTTAGTTTTGCTACCGTTTGTTTTGTTTTCCTTTCTGTCCCTCTGCTTTTATTTTGTTTTGCTCCAGTTTGGTATATTCGTTGTTTTGCAAGTTTTTGTTTTGTTCCAGTTTGCTTTTGCGTTTTTTTTTTTGTTATTCCTTTCCTCTGCTTTTTGATTTGCTTCCATCAGAATGTTCGAGTTTCTTTTTCCTGTTGAACACAAAATAAAGTCGCGAGGAGTGTTAGTAACCGAACAGCTGACGGTAGCCATTGACTTCCATAGTATAGACAATAATGCGTTTGATTACCAATACTCTTCTAAATATGTTTTTGGTTTCAGCTTGAGGGTAAGTAAATGAGAGAATTTTCATTTCTGGGTAAACTATCGCTTTAATGTTTCTACTGGTGCTGTCAAATGATTAATCGCATCCAAAATTAATGTTTTTGTTTACATAATATGTGTATGTGCATAGTTATTTAATGAATTTGTGCGATTTGTCTAAACCCCAGTGACGGGTAGGTTTAGGGGCGGGGTTAGGTGTAGGTTATTTGTACAAATTCATACGAATTGGCAATATGTACGATGTAGCTATGAGTTCGTACGAGTGAGGTTGTATGAATTTTTATGAATTAGCCACCTCGTAAAATATGCATGAATTGCCGTGAGACTGGGCTGGTGTATTATGTGTATATATAAATAAACACATGCATGTATATATTTAACACAAATATCTTACGTTTTTAATAAATATACAGAGGTAAATACATGGAATTATTTGCTAAATATATGCTGTATGACAGTATATACAGTACACACACATATATAATGCATGCGATTAATCATTTGACAGCAGCACTAGCTTCTACATGTAACATTTGTAATTTATCTTGGCGTAAACTAAACAATATGTTCATTTGTGACAAGCAGACTTACTACTTACTCTATTTTGTACAGGTTTCATCTCGAATAAGCTAGAATTAATCTCTGCTGTAAATAATAGGCAGTTTAATCCAGTCATTTTTCTACTCTTGACTCTGTATCAAGTGTTGTATGATTGGCAGGGCGACACTTGCTCAGTGATCAGCCATGCCAGAAATAGAAATAAAACAACAAGGTTTGGCATAATAGTCATTTATTAAAATATGATGGAAAGATTTCCAAGAGCTTGTATGGAAACTCTTCATGGCAAGAGGTGACTTCAGAGATGCGGGTCTGACTGCGGCTTCCAGCGCACAAACAAGAGAGTCCCAATCCAAACATTCAGGCGGGTAAGCAGACATCCAAAGCAGCTGCAGGACTTCCGGTGGTGGCGGCGGAGGCGAACAAAATGGGAACGAGGGGCACTGGATTTCTTAAGATTGTCGGTCTGATCAACACACAACACAGTAGAGTCACAAAACCAAGCAAATACAAACCAAGCTTCCTAGAATCCATAAAGAAGTGGCCTTATGTACAAATGGAGGCGTTTATGCCATGCAGCGAATGTGGATTGAAGCAGTTGTGCTCGTACAAAATACTTTCTACAGCGGTTTTGTCTGAAATCATTTACATCGATAAGGTGTGTAACATCACGTGTGTGTAAAAAAACTCGTCTGATGGATGGGATGAGTCACCGCGGTGGCCATTTTCACCGCTTTTTAAATCAACACATTTCATTTTAGTTGTGATACAACTGTCAGTTTTGTTCTGTGTGTGTGGATGATACTTCTTGAGCTCTTCCAGTCAACACGAAATTACACCTGTGACCCAATTTACTTCCAAATTTGGACATATATTCCCCACAAGCAGGTAATTCAATCAGAAATATTTGGGGTAATGAATAGTGGCCAGAATAGAGCTGAGTGTGAGATTGCAGTTGATTTTGGCGCAATTACTTCACAGGAAAATAAAGGCTGAAGGCCAAGGTTGTCGTCAAAGAGCATCTTAATGTCTGCTAATGGTAAGGTTTCTTTTTAAATAAAAAATAAATATGAGAATTATTTGCAATTTATTACAGTACCATTGTAATATTAATCTTAATTTTGAGTGCTTTTGCTTCCTTTTGCTTTTTATTTCTTTATCCTGCTTTCGCTTTGCTTCAATTTACTTTTGTTTTCCTTTTTCTGTTCCTCTGTTTTATTTAGTTTTCCTTCCATTAGCTTGGTTTGTTTTTTGCTTTTTCTGCTTTCATTTAGTTTCGCTTCTTTGCTTTCATTTTATTTTTCTTTCTGTTCTTTTGCTTTTGTTTAGTTTGCTTTGATTTGTTTGTTTGTTTTTCTTTCTGTTCCTATACTTTTGTTTTTGATTTCTTTTCGTTTGCTTTTGTTTTGCTTTCATTAAATCTTTTTTTCTTTTATTTCCTTTCCTATGCTTTTATTTAGTTTTTCTTTTCGCTACATTGTAATTGAATAACATTGGCTTTTGGTTTTCTGCCCTAGACGACACCAGCTGATAGATATGGAAGTAAATTGGATCGGTTTTGATTTCACGTTGACGTCAACACCAACTTTATAAAATACAGTCAAATGAAGTGTTCAGGAAAAACAACGGCAGTCCCTGGTTGTCAAAGCTCTCATCCATTCATTGTGAAGCAAACAGGTAAGTACAAGTGAAGGACAGACGCTGTCTTTGGTATAGAACACAGACGCTATCATGAAAACATTCAGTGAAATCTCACGATAGAAAAGATGCATCAGTCAGTCACACCAGATCACTTCAGTACAGCTCTTGGTATTTTACAGTGGAAGGACAGATGGTTGTTTAACGTGAATCACTCAATCACCATTTAGCTCCGTAACTGCATCTCGTATCTACATTTTTAAAAACGTGCTACAGTAAACAAATACATTTAGTCATGACCCCACCCCACTGTGCAGGAACACATGGATGAAACCAAAACAATAAATTAAGCTTAACCAGTGACGTACATTTCAAACGTAGAACGTAAAAACAAGATGTCCACAGAAATAAGCCAGCACAATAAAAAAAAAAAAAAAAAAAAAATATATACATATATATATATATATATATATATA